>OX578153.1:50181538-50301538 GCA_951213105.1 Amaurobius ferox
AAAATCTAATCAGTACCCTCGTCCCTCACACGGGATCTATCTAACCAATTTAGTGAAATTTGGTCTATTAGTTTTCCAACTAGAGTGGATATATGCATTGCACAGACAGACGAACAGACATCACGCTAAAAACAGTATTTCGGTGTTATAAAGTACTCAAAACGTGTAGATACGTCAAAAACTCGCGCGAGTTGCGAATATTATTATTAATATTAAGAACCCATCCCATGCAACTCACCTATAAAGTATTGAGTAATTATAAGCATGGTCGGGAAAAGATATCCTCAGAATGAAGATACCCAGCCACAATACAACAGCTTGGCAAGCATCCCCGATCGTCCTGTTTTACTTGAGAACTTTGAAAAATGACAGGTGAAGAATATATTTAGAGGTGCACTTCTAGATATATTCTGCAACTGCTCGGGAAGAAGCACAGAAGTCAAAAATTTAATTGTTTTATAACACACATATTTGGTTTAAGATATTTATTACTTTCCTTATATACTTTGAGTAATACTTTTGCATTTGAACGCCAATTTATCTGCTGTAAGAACAACTTATTTCTTCGTCCATAACGCTTGGCGAGATTTTGGCGACGAAATTGGCGGAATGTCGCCAACTTGGCGACTTTTTGAAATGTTGCCAAATTAACGAAAATCTCGCCAAATGGATAAAAATGACGCTAAATCAATGAAAATGATGACTAATTGTCGAAAATTCAATATCTTGGAAAGGATATTAGTATCTACTAGAAGAAAAACCAATTTATTTTACTCTAAAAGTAGTAAATTCATTTCATTATATAAGGAAAATCATGTGTTGCCCACATCAGATTTTTATTTTTGTCGTGGAAAAAGAACATAAGTCAGTTGGGCGATTAAGATGTTTTTTGTTTTTTTTGTCGTCCCAGGCCGGGGGGGCTTGCCTAATCAGGCTTATAGCTGCTTAAAAATCCCGGCCAGGACAAGAATCCTAAATTTATTTATAAAAAAATTATTTGTGCTTGGTCAAGGCGGTTACAAAGGCCTACAATAACATTCAACTTTACATTAAACTTTTACAACAACATTTTACAACAAAGGCCAATATTCAACTTTTGCATTGTAAACCAATGATACTCCTGGAAATGCTTCAACAGTTTAAACTCCAAAGTCTATGTTTCACTGGTATTTTCCGAGCTCCTCAATAGTAACACTAAAGCGATTAAGATGTTAACATTTTGCTTACGGGTGGGACAGCCTCAATCCCAAACGAAGAACCTCTACAGATATTTGACAGACGGGTTTTTGACGCCAATGCCTGAAAAGGGGGATCGAACTGTTTGAGGTAGGGTATGTCAAATATTTTTGTATGTTCAACATTTTTGAAATTTACATTGCCTACTTATCTCCAACAGATAAAGAATTAAAGCGCGTTACAATCTTTTTGGGACACCCTGTATACCTATAAAAAAGAGAAAAATATTACACTTGATATTGCTCATGCGTATTCCAAATACAGTATTTTACTTCTCAAATGTTTTTATATTCCCTCGTTTACTTTTGAATCTAGTTGTAACATTTAATGATTTTATTCTGTTAAGAACGATGTATTTAATTTCAGTTAGTAATATATTGATTTCAAACATATCTAATCCCGATATCTTGCTTCTTTATCTTTTGTCTGAAAATTATTTTATACATTTATATAATTTTAGAGTATAAAACTGGAAAATAAAAATCTCATCCGTGTTTATTTTTCTATCATAATTCCATAATATTTCTTAGAAACTTCTATATTTGTATAAAATGCTCAAAAATTTGAAACACGTCCGTGCTTTATGAGAAAACGAATGTGTTTTTCTTCCGAAAACGAAAACACACTTTTTTAAGATTGGCGTTGCCTTAAATTCAGAGCCTTGAGTATTATTTTATGAAAATGTTTTTCATTTTATTTCTGGAAGTTGTTATGGAGTAACGTATACCTTTTCTATCTTGATACATGTTAATATAAAAAAATGTTTTTCGAATCATGCCATGAATTGTTTATAAGTCATAGAAAATAAACTGCTGTTTTCAAAAAATAAAAAATTGCTACTGTTTTGTGAAGCAGTTGTATTATTATTAAATGTTCCCAAAATTAAATTTCAATTCTTGTTGAAAATTTACTGAAGTGTGACTCAACTCCACTTTCTCATACTAGAATATATTTTTAAGCTGCTTGCATTTTTTTTTTTTTTTTTTTTTTTGCAAATTTTGCACAAGAACATTTTAAAATTATGTATCGTTAGTCTAAATGAATGCAATTTGTAGCATGTTATCCCCCCCCCCCCGAGAACCCAAATTGATGAAAAAATTCGAATTCGAATTTTCGACCCAAATTCGATACGTTCCCTATATTTTATTCCATCTACGTAGGGAAAGTAATAAACAAATTGTTTCATGATTTTTTTCGTTATTTTCTTAGCCACCATTTTTTTAATCTAACATCCCTTTCAAAGTATCTGTAAACTATATACATTTATCATTTTCTCTGAGTATTACTCAAAGGGAGGCGTTTTATTTATCAAATTTGAGACGGAGTTTCGTACGTCATAAATTGTTAACTGTTGGTTCTATTATATCAATGGGATTTTACATTTTTTGTGTCTGATAGGAAGTTCCTACCGTAATTGACTGCAATGTTCAATAAAAAAATAGCACTTTAATCGGAATAAAATGAAAAGAGTTGGTTCCGAAATTTTATAAATCCCCTTTTGTTAAAGGTTTTAAAATAATATTTCACTTTGGGAGATTATTGCAAATATTTAAGGAAACCAATGAGATGTGAGTTTACAATTTTCACTTCCTCGCACAATTACTAATTGCAAATTTTTTTCAGGTCAAATATAGAATCTAGTGATTTTTGAGAATTACTAAATATTAGTGTTTGATTACCAAAATACTCTTCAGGACATTCCTTCCTTGTGCTGTCCAATCGATCTGTATAGACAAAATTCTGTCCGCTTTTAAAGTAAAATTCCTCTTCTAAACGTGGAACGAATACATATGAAACTAACCGTAGTAACAAGTAAATCTAAAACCAAACGTATAATAAGTAAATATATAAAATATGACAAAAATAAAAACTAAAGAACTATATTAACACAATTTTGGGGGCAAAAGTTTTAATTGAAAATATATTGACATAAATCATTGAGCTTAATTTATGCAGTTATATTAGAAACATGGCAGTGCTTACATTTTCATTAGCACGTGTTAAAATGTTTCTCTTTAACATATACATATGGAGGCGAAGCTGATTGTAGGATTTTTTTAAACGTCACAAAACAATAGGATTATATATTTCTATAGCAGCAAAACGGAAATTTTTATGGGCTATTTTGAAAAAAAAATGTCAGGTCTGTTTCTAGGATCCATTTAATTTTAATAGATTAAAATGTTTTAATAGACTAAGCTATGTACCAAATTGCAGCTCTCTAAGACGTAGGAATGTATGTTTAAAATACCATCAAATATGTTGAAACAGACAGACAAACATCGGTCACGACGAGTTAATTAAAATCTTTTAAAATTAACTGGTTTGTGATTCAACTCGACTTTCTCATACCAGAATCGATTTTTAGTAGCTTTCCTTTTGCAAATGTTACAAGAAATATTTTGAGAAATCGATATTATGAGTCCAAATGATTACAATTAAAGCGTGTTACCGATTACTTTAAAGAGCTTAAAAAAAATATTTATGTTGATACTTTACTTAATTTATATATGTATATAATTTATATATATATATATATATATATATATATATATATATATATTTATATAAATATAAACTTTAAAACTTTTAGACTATTGTATGAAATAATATTACCAATAAGGCAATGTATACCAGCTAAACAATAAAAGAGTATGCGCAAAGCAGCAATTACAATTTTATGCACCATATAAAATACAATGAAAGAATGAACAGTACCAAAAAGTGATTGTGGGGGGGTTGTGACCCCACTCCCCGGTTAAAATCATGCTTTGAGTGCCGCGGCAAACACTTCCGGAAAACCGGCACCGTTCAAAGAAAGTCCTTGCCACTAAACGAATTGCCGAAAATATAGACACTGAAATTAAACAAAAACCAAAATAAATACCTTATGTGAAACCAATCGAATCCACTTCTCGCCAACAGCACCAATACCACAAAAATTTCAACTAACTCAACACACAAACGCTCTACCCCATTCCCTTCATCACCAGAATAACTCCGAGAACTGAGGAATCTCCGATTATATACTATATACCGTTGCCACAGATTCAACTAAAAATCCGTTATTCTCATTTTGCACTCCTGTATATCGATATTGTAAAAATCCGATGCGATACCATAAAGGAATCCCCTGGAATATCCAACCTCACGGGCTTCCCCAAAATATTTTTTCAAACACAAATATTGATCTTCTGTCTTTGTGTTCAATCTTCTACTTCTGATCAGATAATTTCTAATGACGTTTCGAAACACACGTTTATTAAGATTAGATGTCCAAGGAACAAGATAATTAATTTCCAAATGAAAATCGTTGTGTTTATCATAGATACAAAAAAAATGTTTTATGATGTTTACCGTCCCTTTTATTGTTAACAATACAAAAATCCAAAAAATTACCGTTTCCGTCATCTTTTTTGGTGTTTTTGTTTAGATTTAAACCATTTGGATAAAAACTAAAATCCACCACGTAATCCTCTTCCTCGCAAGCAGTCAACACATCGTCGACGTATCTCAGGAATATAATTTCATTTAAGATGTGTGTTCCAGATTCATAGCTATGCAAATAGATATCTGCCAATATGGGTGAGCAACTGCCCCCCATAGGTATACCAAATTGTTGTTTATAAAAATCCATGCCATTATTCAAACCGTTTCGAAAAGAACCATTTGTACCAAGTTTTGATATTTGTTGTAATTCAAGAAAGCCTGTAAATCATATTTTTCAAAAGCCATCATTAAAATATCGAAAAGGTCATTTATGTTCATATTGTTAAAAAGATCCGAAAAATCGTAACTTTTATAGTATACTTCATCTGTCACTTTTTCCAGCGTTTTTTTAACTTCAAAACTATTCGATACAATATGAACTCCTCGTTTTTGTATAATGGGAATTACAGATTTTAAGATTTTAAGTAATTTGTCATTAGCCGGCTTTAATTATGTTTTATATCCGACGGTTACCGGTCGGAATTTTATAGGTTTCTTGTGAAGTTTTGGTATGAATGTTAAGTAAGGAAATCGCAGTTGTTTCATATCATATCCAATTTTTTTTATAGATTGCTACCATACGATTTTCGATTGATCTTCGTGATATACTCAGTTGTTTATACATAGTGTCATTCCTATAGTGTTCCAACAAATTACTATGATAGAATTTCCTAAATATAATGGCATAATTGGACGTCACTTTATCAACGTAAGTTACAATATACCTGTCCTGCAATTCCCCTATCTCCCCGACACCAAATCTCCCACGATGTACATTATCAGTATTCTCCCAGTAACACATGTTAAATGCTTTAATCACTTGATATTTCCATTCATTGAAAGTTGAGATAGGAAAGCTGTATTTTACTGCCATTTTATAAATAAAGTTTTCTACATCCCCAATGAAATTTTCGATTACTTTCAAACTCTCCTGAAATCTATATTTAGTTCCTTTTTTCATAAGCTCTCTCAAGTCCGCGGAACGTATTATATCTAAATTACCTGTAATAACATGTTTCAAAGTTGGCTCAATATAACTTTTCATACTATCGCAATCGCAATCGCAATTCCCGATGTCCTCCCTCTTCATTTCCCTACAAAATTTATTATAATTGAAAATCTTTCTTCCGATGGGTATATTGTATTTATATGTGACACACAATTTTACATTTTTAATAGGTAACAAGTTTTTGCAATTGTTAACAATACGTGACAATGGTATATTGTCATATTTTTTATTACTGAATTTTACCATAAGAAACTCCTTGTATGTTTTAATATCATTTAGTTAAATTTTTTGTGGTATTGGTGGTGTTGGCGAGAAGTGGATTTGATTGGTTTCACATAAGGTATTTCTTTTGGTTTTTGTTTAATTTCAGTGTCTATATTTTCGGCAATTCCTTTAGTCGCAAGGACTTTCTTTGAACGGTGCCGGTTTTCCGGGAGTGCTTGCCGCGGCACTCAAAGCATGCTTAACCGAGGAGTGAGGGTCACAACCCCCCACAACCACTTGTTGGTACTGTTCATTCTTTCATTGTATTTTATATATATATTTATATATAATATATATATATATATATTATAGCCGTGGTTTTGCTTCTATGGTGATGTTAATATTACTTGAATATTTTTATTATTCCTTTTTCTAATATATATATATATATTAAAACGAATTCTAACACGTGACATCGCAAACAGAGATATATTATTATAATCATTGCAACAGAGTTAAAATAAAATTTCAATATCCATCTATACATATACTATATACTTTAAACGTGTTATAGTGCAAAAGTAGGTATTTTAGGGTGTTCGACTTCCATGCCGTTCGTTCCAAAAATGAAACCTGATGAAATCAATTTGTCTGATTATTTTTGCAACTTTCGATTTATTTTCGTAGACATATATGTTTTAAAGCCAAAATTAAAGTACTGAAATGGTTTGTAAGGATGCACGTAGAAGGGCATGCAGTAACGTTGAAACTGTTGATGAGGCTAATGAATAAGAATTAAAGCAGATAGACATCGACGGAAATAGAATTGAAGGGAATACACATATACAAGTAAAAAATAAATCTATTTGTATAATTATTCTCTTTGCTGCCTAAACTATCTAATATGTTTTCAGAGTTAATTGTTTACATTTTTATATTGTGTGAATATTAATCATTTATTGCAGTTGCTATGCCAATACACATACACAATTTTGCAGTTGATATACCAATACACATATACAATGGTACAGTTGCTATAACAATGCACATAGACAAAGATAATGCACATATACAAGGTGTGCTTATCAAATAAAACACTTTTCATAATATACATATACTAATTGCCAAGTGTCCGTCTGTCTATATGTTACGCTTTTTCTGGGCACTTTCCGAATAGACTTAAACTTGCAATTTTATAACTGGGTCGATCGTTCATTAAAGTCCCCTGGATAAATCGAATTATTTGCAAATATTCTGTAGAGGGGTGCTCCACACCAAAAAGTTCGAAAAGTTAAATGACAGAAAAGCATGCTTTGCAATGAGATAGAGACTTAAAATTTGGTGTATGGGTAAATCGTTCGAAAGGAAGAAAGTATTAAATTTCAGATTTCCAATATTTTGAACTTTAGGAGGTGCCACGCACCAAAATGTTTGATTTGCAAAATAAATTAGAAACGACTCCTTTAAAATTTGATAGAGGCTTGAAATGTTGTATATGGGCTGATCATTTGGCACAAAAATCCAAGACGAATAGAGTTTATCAAAAATGTTCATTTAAGTTTGTGCTCCACAGAAAAACATTCTAAAGGTGAATTGATAAAAAGTATGCTTCGGGATGAAATAGAGACTTCAAATTCGGTGTGTGGGTGATTCGTTCGAAAGGAAGAGAATGTGCGATTTCAAACCTGAAAGTGCAATTTTAAACTTTTTTTTTCGCACACCAAAATATTCGATTTGTGCAAAACTTCCATTGCACTAAAATTGCGCAATATTTTCTTTTTTAGGGAGTTCTGCACACCAAAATATTGGATTTGCCAATTAAATGTGAAACACGAATTATTCAAAAATTTACATTATTCGGGGGTTGCTTATTGTGAGACCGTTGTTTTTCAACGGGTATTCAGCTATATACTAATTGTCAAGTGTTCGTCTGTATATCCGTCTCTCACGCTTTCTTTTGATACTTCCCAAATACATATAGACATGCAATTTGGTACATTGGTCGATCGTTCGTTAAAACCCCCTGAAAAAATCGAATTTTTCAAAAATGTTCTATAGAGGGGGTTGTTGTTGTTGAAACCCAGACCGTCCGACCTACCAGAAAGGTGTAAGGTAACCGTTTGCCCGGCTGGGAAGTGCCACACAATTTAGACCGGAACCCAGTGGAGGAGGCATCCACAGGGACCGTACCCTCCTTCCCCTACCACCAACATCTCGGAAGGATTCTATAGAAGGGGTGTTCCATACCAAAATGTTCTAAAAGTGGATTGATAGGAAAGCATACTTTGTGATGAGATAGAGATTCCAAATTTGGGGTATAGGTAAACCGTTCGAAAGGAAGAAAGTGCACAATTTTAGATTTTCAATATTTGCTACTCTAGGGTGTGCTGCGCATAATTAATGTTCGATTAGTGAACGAATGAAAAACGTCTACTTTAAAATTTGTAGAGGCTTGTAATTTGATATAGGGGCTAATCATGTAATGAAAATACCCAAGGTGAAAGAGTTTTTCAACAATGTTCGTTTAAGGGGGTACTCCAGAGAAAATCGTTAGAAAGGTGAAATGACGAATAACCATGCTGCGAGATGCGGTAGAAACTTTAAATGTGTTGTACGGATAGATAGTTCAAAAGGAAGAGCATGTGCAGTTTCAGTTTGCCGATATTTTCTACTTTAGGGGGTGCCGCAAACTTAAATGTTCGATTTTTCGAATAAATGAGAAACACGAATTATTTTTAAATTTACATTATTCAGTGGGTGCTTTTGTGGGACCGTTTATTTTCAAAGCGTATTCGGCTTGTTTGTTTTCTAATTCTATAAAATACATACAAACACACTGAAGGCCTTTGACATTTAATAAAATTCCTTTTACGAATATATATCTATATTTACTTCTTGATGTATATTCTGTTTTATAAATCTGTTCATATTATTTAAATAAAAGCAAACATAAATCACAAAAGTCTAAATAATTGCTTATTAAAATATTCATCCTTATTGCTTTGCGTCCTTCCACTAAATAAATTTTATTTTCTCCATTCAAAAGAAATATGCTCATTAATTTTTAATCTCATTAATTTTTAATATATATCTCTTTAAGATCATCTCAACCATTAAATTGAATTTCAAATCTGCTTTATTCGGCTTTTTCATTCTTTTAAAAAATCTAATTTTCTTTTTAGGTATTATGATATCAGGAAAAAATGTCTCATGTAGGCAGCACATGATTGTCTCTACACAATGCAATTAACAATCTACACAATGCAATTAACAAGTCTCTTTCACAGTGAAATAATGATGTGCAATATTTTTGGCATTAAATTGTACATTACACTTTGATTTTCATGATGACAACTTGAAAGGAATATAAAGGTATCAATTAATTCGTTTAAACGCAGTTTTCACAATTAGGAAAAGGTGTAGACTTTATCTGATGTAGTCAACGCATGAATTTATCTATTTAATATAATGTACAAATTTCTTTCACAGCAAACCTATGATGTGCAAACTCACCGGCGAAATGCTTTTGGCCTTGAATTGTGATCTTGCCGTTTTTTATGATGACAATATGAAAAGCAATTTGAACGTATTAAACTGAAGTATTTCACTCAAATCAAACTTGACAATTAGAAAAATCTGATGTAGGCAGTACATGACTTTCTCTGGAGACTCATTCAAGTTCTCATTATTTCTTCAATAATTCATTAAATTGAATTTAATTGCAAAAAACAACAGCCATTACTATTTTAAATTATACTAAATGCCGAGTATATACTGATTTTTAAGTTATACTGAATGCTTTAATTCGAGTTTCGTTTTCATTTAGTAACTGGACTTATTTTCAAAGGTGGCGTAAAGTAAATGCGAAATAACTAAAATGTATCGAGACCGGCTACTTCTAGAGTAATGGGGTTGATCTTATTCTTTCCGTTGTCAAATATTATGTATAAAATCAGCATTTATTAAATACATTTGAGAATATGTAGACTTTTACATTCGTCAAAAGTGAAATTGCAGCACTATGAAGGAATTAACGTTGTCATATGCAAATCACATTACCTGTAAAAGAGAGAGTCATATGCGAATGAATAAGTTTTCGTACGTATCGGGTTACGTGACACCCAGTTTCGGACGATAAAAAGCAGCAGATGGCCAGTCCCGTAAATGCTATCAGCGACGATATGCAGCAGCACAACCTTTGAAAACGTGAAAAAGCGATGTGTCTAAGACGTCAGCGAGCTGTATATCAGCAGCTAATGGCTCGGAAATGATACAGTATCCTGGAGCTGCGTGACGTGGGTTTGTCCATGCGTGCAGTTGCTACACCTGTTGGACACAGTTTGAGTACCATCCAGCGATGTGTGACATGATGGGCGTAGGAACATCAGCAAATACGCCGCAGAGGGAATGGATCGAACAGGAAGGAGCACAACAGAACCCACAGATAGACAGATTCAGCGACCGAATACCCGTTCGCAGTGGCAAGTGTTCCCCGAAACAGCCTGCCAACATCAACGGTTGCACCTGCGTGCACCTAAACCATTCGAAATAGGTTGTAGGAAGTACAGCTGCTCGCACGGCAGTCAGCCACTGGGGTGCCATTAAAAGCTCGACCGAGGGATGCACGTCTGGCGTGGTGTAGTCGTCATCGCAACTGGACCAATGCATGGTATCGTATATAGTTTACGGATGAATCTCGCTTCTGCCTGTAGAGGAATGACAGCCGTGAATGGGTGTGGCGGCTTCCCGGTGAACGCCACTTGTCATCCCATATCACCGAGAGTCACACTGGCCTCACACCGGGCATCATGTTTTGGAACCGTATCATGTTCGGTCGGCGGACAGCTTTGGTGCACATTGTAGGTGATCTGACAGCTGACCGGTACAGTACGTTATACAAGTTGTGCTACCTGTAGTTCGGCCATGGTGTAGGTCCTTCATAGTGTTACAATTTAACTACGGAATACAGTATTTTAAATTTTGACGATTTTTACTTGCCATTTGTCAAAAAAAAAAAAAAACGGCAGCTTCTGCTTTTTTAAATTACAACAAAATCTAATTAGCACAAGGGACACCCACAATCGCGTCATCTAGCATTTTTTTTTAAAATTCGTAAGATTAGTTTTCCAATTAGAGTTGATACAAAATCTGCACAGACAGACAGACAGACACACACACACACACAGATACTACAAATTTGGACCTACTAAGGATAATATGGAAACACAATGTTAACAATCATAGCACAATTAGACCAATTGCATTATTTTGAGATAACAACGAAGCTTTTATATTTCCAATACTCTTATAAATCGATCGCCGATTACAAATTGCAATTTTTTGATGTGAATATGCTTGGGGTTTCTGTGGCGGAAATCAGACGATTATGAAAAATATAAACCCATTGCACGTTTATACTTCCGAACCAAATATCACCAAATTATGAATATATGAAAATAATTTCAATACTTACTTAATGTGAACTTTTTTTCCAAAAAAAATAAAAAAGTGGTGAAATTTTTCAATTTTCTGACTTTCACTCAAAATACTTTCGAAACTACAAAAGATAGATATATATATAGTAAATGACAAAAAAATAAATGCAATTTAGTTTATAAATCTATATGTCTTTCCTAAAAAGTTTTTTTAAATAGATTTCAAGTAATAAGCTTGTCAAGTTGAAGAAAATTTAACATTCAACATAGTTTCAAGTGTTTATGACTTCGATCATTTTGTCATTCTGCCTGTCTGTCCGTTGGCAAGATAACTGCCGTAAAAAATTCTTTATCATAATTAAATTTTAGTATCTTTTTGAGATGGTCTGTAGGATATATGGGATTGAAAATGATTAATATCACCCGATTAGTTTGAGATTTACTTCTAGTTGAAAAATGAAATACATTGAAAGCTATCCCTTTGGACTTTTTTGGAAATCTATCCCTTTCAAACGTTTTTTGAGCGGAGTTAAAATTCACAATTGCTTCGAAAATGTTAGGAAATATTGATATTATCGCATAAAATGTGCAAAAAAAAATTCAGCAAAATATGTTGTAGTTTTTAAATAAAAATTGAAATAATAATTGCAGTCATGATATATGAACAGATCATATTTCTCATTGCAAAATGAAATATGGCTTCCATTTTCCGCTGTAACCATAGATGTTTAAAGATCCTTTAAATTAATATTTAGTGTTGCATCCGTCCTAAAACCGCTTTATTTTTGCGTATTATATGTGTTTCTAACTTCTGTGGTAAAGTAATTAAAATATTTTTTTTATTTCATATGATCCGTAAACGTTGATTATTTCTACAACAAAGCCTAATTTTAACGTATGCAGAATGTAAACGAACCAAGTGATTAGAATGTGAGTTGTATAAGAAATGCTGATTTTTTCACGTAAAATTATTTAACTCAGGAGTCTGGAATACAAGGGCTATGAAATATTGATTGATTTTACATAAAGAGGCAGACGATTTATATGTCGACTTCATTTGAATAAAGTTCATTTTGCATATTTCTAGCATTGCCTTTTTTGATGAAGTTTCAAGTTTTAAAATATAATAAATTACTGTAGCACTGTACTAATTTAATAAATATCAACGCTGAATGTATTGCTTTTCAGAGAAGTTTTAAGAAAACTGCATGTTAGTTGGAAAGTGTTTCATAATCAATGTTTATACATGATTGATCTTTCTTGTTCATGTTTGTAATGCTTATATCCCAGAAACTAAAAATGCGATGATTAACATGCAAGAATTTGTAGCACATTGAAAGCCATTCAACTATATATAATTGGAATTTGAATCGAGTTCATAGATTTCGAAGTATAGTGGTTATAATTTCGATAAGTTTCTATAACCTTTGTTTTCCAAAGGGTATTAAAGAAGTAATACTAAAAATGTCACGATTGCTGCTGCTCAATCTGTTTACTTACTCTTGGGTGAAAAATTACTGATGCATGAGCACGAAATATTTTATTTTATTTAAATAAAATTAGAAGTTCAAATGAACTTGGGGAGTCTAAAGATGTTTAATGATTGGTGAGGCTTGAACTGAATAGAAGAAATTATAGGTATTCAAGTACGTATTTATGTGCCGCCAGACAAGTTTATTGGGTTCACCAGTTCATTCAAGATTGCCAGTGTCATCCTGATACAGTTCTCAATCATAATATATTTTAATACTAGCAGCATACCCGTTCTTCGTACGGAGTGTATAATATAAAGAAATTTATAATTCGCAATCATGTGCAAATTCTGTTAAAATATTAAATTTATCGCTCATAAAGAGAAGTTTAAGAATATCTGTTCTCACTATGCAAAATTATCTTCACGGGCAGATCTGAAGAATAAAACATCCTGGCCCCTTTTGAATGCAAATTTACAAAAAAAAGGAATTGAATCAATATATGCAACCCCGTACTACTTATATTGTCGCAGATTAGAAAATATGCCAGTGTGTAAGTAGAAGCTTACCCGTATTGCAATATGTGTCTCAAAAATATTTGCCAAAATAAAAAAGATGACATAAAAAATTGAAAGTATCAAAAATTCCCGTAATCTTAATACCAGAAGGTCGTAATTGATTCGAATATATGTCAATATATATCAAAATATATGCCAATATACCTGTACTACTTGTATTCGTAGATTGGAAGATATACCCATGCATTTGTAGAAGATTACTCGTACAACGTACTATATATGACTTTCAACAATTTTCGTCATAATAAAACAATTCCATAATAATTTGAAAATATCAGTAATCCCTGAATCAACAGTCCCCGAAAATATCAATAATAATGATGTTTAAACCTGAAGACCGTAATTGATATTATCTAGTCAAAAATTCAATGTCAATGAAATTTATTTTATATACATATTTTTACTATTCAAATCGGAAAAGATTTAATAAAAATCATATGCCGCATAACATATCGGATCCGTTGCTAAGCGACATGATATCAATTGCTTTAAATAAATTGATGGAAATCATATCATCTGAATAATGCAATCTCCATGGAAGGTTTGGCGACATTTTCGTCAATTTAGCTATAACTTAAAAAATCGCCAAATTTATCGCCAAGTGGGACTGTAGAACTGATAATCTCATTATGCGACAAATTGACGAAACATCATCACAATACTATCCTCTAACAAAACACAATTAATTTCATTTATTAAGCACGATTTTATCAATTTCATGATATTTTTATGGATTTAGAAATATTTTTACCAATTTGGTGATATTAAAAAAATTCCTTAAATGTGTTACTAAGTAGGATGGATGGACTGACCGACAAATGCTACAGAAACATCATTTCAGAACTTTATTCTAAAAAAACAAATTTAATTTCATTGATTTGGGTCATTTTTATCAATTTGGAGACATTTCTACTAATTTGGTAAAGTTTAAGAAAAGTTACCAAGTTATTTAGAGATATTCCTCTAAATTCGTAGCTCTGAATTTGCAGATCTGAAGAATAAAATATCCTGATCCCGTTTGTATATACTAAATGAAAACAGTAAAATTGTATTAGAAGATGTGATAGAGGCTTGATATTTGGTATATGAGCCAATCATCTGATAAAAAACCCAAGATAGAATTTTTCAAAAATGTTCATTTATGGGTGTGCTTCACAGAAAAATGTTCCAAAGGAGAAATAATAAAATAGGGGTGCCTCTGGATGAGATAGACTTTAATGTCGTGTACGAGTAGATAATTCGAAAGGATTAAATGCGCAAATTAATTTTCCCAATATCTTCTTTTTTAGGGGTTTCTGCACACCAAAATATTCGATTTGTCGAATAAATGTGAAACGTGAATTATAAAAAAATTTGCATTATTCAGGGGTTGCTTATTGCAAGACCGTTGATTTTCAACGGGTATTCAGCTAGTATATACTAATTGCCAAGTGTCCGTCTGTCTGTCTGTCTGTCTGTCCGTCTGTCTGTCTGTCACGCCTTTTTTAGGCACTTCCCGAATAGATAGAGACTTGCAATTTGGTACACGGCTCGGTCGTTCGATAAACCCCCCTGGAAAAATCGAATTTTTCGAAAACGTTCTATAGAGGGGGTGCCCCACACCAAAACGTTCGAAAAGTGAAATGACGGGAAAGCATGCTTTGCGATGAGGTAGAGACTTCAAATTTGGTGTATGGCTAAATTGTTCGAAAGGAAGAAAGTGTGCAATTTCCGATTTCCAATATTTTCTACTTAAGGGGGTGCCGCACACTAAAACGTTCGAAAAGTGAAATGATAGGAAATCATGCTTTGCGACGAGATAGAGATTTCAAATTTGGTGTATTGGTAAATCGTTCGAAAGGAAGAAAGCGTGCAATTTCAGATTTCCAATATTTTCTACTTAAGGGGGTGCCGCACACCAAAATATTCGATTTGAAGAATAAATGAGAAAACGATCCTTTAAAATTTGATAGAGGCTTGAAATTCGGTATATGGGCTAATCATTTGATGGAAACACCCAAGACAAATATAGTTTTTCAAAAATGTTCGTTCAAGGGGGTGCTCCAGAGTAAAACGTTCGAAAAGTGAATTGATAAAAAACCATAATTCGGAATGAGATAGAGATATCAAATTCGTGTAAGGGTAGATAGTGTGGAAGGAAGAAAGTGTATAATTTCAGTTTACCAAAATTTTCTACTTTAGGGGGTGTCGCATTCTAAAATGTTCGATTTTCGGAATAAAGGAGAAACGCCCCTTTCAAAAGGTGATAGAGGCTTAATATTTGGTACATGGGCGAATCATCTCATAGAAATCACAAAAAGAATAGAGTTTTTCAAAAATGTATAGTTAAGGGGTGGGTACTCCACACAAAAGCATTCGAAAGATGAAATGCTAGAAAAGCATGCTTCACGATGAGATAGAGACTTCAAATTTGGTGTACGGGTAAAAAGTTGGAAAGGAAGAAAGTGTGCAATTTCAGTCTTCCAACATTTGCTATTGTAGCGGATGCCGATGTCTCTCTATCTATTTGTTCGAAACGTTCGAAAAGAGAATTGATAAAAAACCATGCTTCGAAATGAGATAGAGATATCAAATTTGGTGTAAGGGTAGATAGTTTGAAAGGAAGAAAGTGTGAAATTTCAGATTTCCAATATTTGCTTCTTTAAGGGGTGCGTACACTAATATGTTCGATTTTCTGAATAAATGAGGCACGCTTCCTTTTAAATGTGTTAGAGGCTTGATATTTGGTATATGGGCCAATCATCTTATAAAAAACACAATACAAACCGAGGAAAAAGTGCGAAAATTTAATTTTCCAATATTTTCTCCTTTAGGGGGTTCTGAACACCAAAATATTCGATTTGTCGAATAAATGTGAAACGCGAATTATTATAAAATATACATTATTCAGGGATTGCTTATTGTGAGACCGTTGCTTTTCAACGGGTATTCGGCTAGTATATACTAATTGCCAAGTGTCCGTCTGTCTGTCTGTCTGTCTGTCTGTCCGTCTGTCTGTCACGCTTTTTTCAGGCACTTCCCGAATAGATAGGGACTTGCAATTTGGTACACGGCTCGGTCGTTCGATAAAACCCCCTGGAAAAATCGAATTTTTCGAAAACGTTCTATAGAGGGGGTGCCCCACACCAAAACGTTCGAAAAGTGAAATGACGGGAAAGCATGCTTTGCGATGAGATAGAGACTTCAAATTCGGTGTATGGGTAAATCACTCGAAAGGAAGAAAGTGTGCAATTTCAGATTTCCAATATTTTCTACTTAAGGGGGGGTGCAGCACACCAAAACGTTCGAAAAGTGAAATGATAGGAGAGCATGCTTTGCGATGAGATAGAGACTTCAAGTTTGGTGTATGGGTAAATCGTTTGAAACGAAGAAAGTGTGGAATTTCAGATTTCCAATATTTTCTACTTAAGGGGGTGCCGCACACTAAAACGTTCGAAAAGTGAAATGATAGGAAAGAATGCTTTACGATGAGGTAGAGACTTCAAATTTGGTGTATGGGTAAATCGTTCGAAAGGAAGAAAGTGTGCAATTTCAGATATCCAATATTTTCTACTTAAGGGGGTGCCGCACACTAAAACGTTCGAAAAGTGAAATGATAGGAAAGAATACTCTGCGATGAGGTAGAGACTTCAAATTTGGTGTATTGGTAAATCGTTCGAAAGGAAGAAAGTGTGCAAATTCAGATTTCCAATATTTTGTACTTAAGGGGGTGCCGCACACCAAAATGTTCGATTTACAGAATAAATGAGAAAACGCTCCTTTAAAATTTGATAGAGCTTTGAAACTTGGTATATGGGCTAATCATTTGACGGAAACACGCAAGACGAATATAGTTTTTTTTTAAATGTTCGTTTAAGGGTGTGCTCCAGAGTGAAACGTTCGAAAAGTGACTTTTAGAAAACCATGCTTCGAAATGAGATAGAGATATCAAATTTGGTGTAAGGGTAGATAGTTTGAAAAGAAGAAAGTGTGAAATTTCAGATTTCCAATATTTGCTACTTTAAGGGGTGCGCAATAATATGTTCGATTTTCCGAATAAATGAGCACGCTTCCTTTAAAACATGATAGAGACTTGATATTTGGTATATGGGCCAATCATCTGATAAAAAACACAAGACAAACAGAGGAAGAAGTGCGCAAATTTAGTTTTCCAATATTTTCCTCTTTAGGGGGTTCTGCACACCAAAATATTCGATTTGTCGAATAAATGTGAAACGCGAATTATTATAAAATTTACATTATTCAGGGGTTGCTTATTGCGAGACCGTTAATTTTCAACGGGTATTCGGCTAGTATATACTAATTGCCAAGTGTCCGTCTTTCTGTCTGCCTGTCACGCTTTTTTCCGGCACTTCCCGAATAGATAGAGACTTGCAATTTGGTACACGGCTCGGTCGTTCGATAAAACCCCCTGGAAAAATCGAATTTTCAAAAATGTTCTATAGAGGGGGTGCCCCACACCAAAACGGTCCAAAAGTGAAATGATGGGAAAGCATACTTTGCGATGAGATAGAGACTTCAAATTTGGTGTATGGGTAAATCATTTGAAAGGAAGAAAGTGTACAATTTCAGATTTCCAATATTTTCTACTTAAGGGGGTGCCGCACACCAAAACGTTCGAAAAGTTAAATGATAAGAAAGCATGCTTTGCGATGAGATAGAGACTTCAAATTTCGTGTATGGGTAAATCGTTCGACAGGAAGAAAGTGTGCAGTATCAGATAACCAATATTTTGTATACTTAAGGGGGTGCCGCACACCAAAATGTTCGATGTACCGAATAAATGAGAAACGTCTCCTTTAAAATTTGATAGCGGCTTGAAATTAGGTATATAGACTAATCATTTGATGAAAACACCCAGGATGAATATAGTTTTTAAAAAAAAACTTTAGAGGGGGTGCTCTAGAGGAAAACGTTCGATAGGTGAATTGATAAGAAAACATACTGCGGGATGAGATAGAGATTTGAAATTTGGTGTACGGGTTTGGGAGGAAGAAAGTGTACAATTTCAGTTTTCCAATATTTTATACTTTAGAGGGTGTTGCACACAAAAATATTCGATTATCGGAATGAAGTAGAAATATCCCTTTTAGAACGAGATAGAGGCTTGTTATTTGGTATATGGGCGAATCATTTGATAGGAAACCCAAGAAGAATGGAGTTTTTCAAAAATATATATTTAAGGGGGGTGGGTACTCCTCAGAAAAACATTCGAAGGGTTAAATTATAGAAAAAGTATACTTCACGATGAGTTAGAGACTTCAAATTTGGTATACGGGTATATAGTTTGAAAGGAAGAACGTATACGATTTCAGTTTACAAACATATGCTATTGTAGGGGGTGCTGCACACTAAAATGTTCGATTTCACGAACCACTGACAAACGCATTCTTTAGAGTGAGATAGAAGCGTGAAATTTAGTATATGAGCTAATCATTTAATAAAAAAAACCCTAAGATCATTACAGTTTATCAAAAATGATCATATAAGGGGGTGCAACACAGAAAACCGTAAAAACGTTCAAAATATGAAGTGATAGAAAAACATGCTCCACAATAGGATAGAGACTTCAAATTTGGCGTATACTGGTAAATTCTTTGAAAGGAAGAAAGTGTGCAAATTTCAGATTTCCAATATTTGCTGCTTTAGGGGGTGTCGCACGCTAATATGTTCGATTTTCGGAATAAATGAGATACTCTTGCTTTTAAATGTGATAGAGGCTTGATATTTGGTATATGGGCCAATCATCTGATAAAAAATACAGCACAAACGGAGTTTCTCGAAAATGTTCATTTATGGGAGTGCTCCAAAGAAAAACGTTCAAAAGGGGAGATGATAAAATAGTATGCTTCGGGATGAGAGAGAGACTTTAATTTGGTGTAGTGGTAGATAATTCGAAAGGACGACGTGCGCAATTTAAATTTTCCAATATTTTCTTCTTCAGGGGCTTCTGCACACTAAAATATTCGATTTGCCGAATAGATGTGAAACGCGAATTATTTAAAAATTTACATTATTCAGGGGTTGCTTATTGCGAGACCGTTGATTTTCAACTGGTATTCGGCTATCTATATATACTAATTGCCAAGTTTCCGTCTGTCCGTCTGTCTGTCTGTCTGTCTGTCACGCTTTTTTCAGGCACTTCCCGAATAGATAGAGACTTGCAATTTGGTACACGGCTCTGTAGTTCGATAAAACCCCCTGGAAAAATCGAATTTTCCGAAAACGTTCTATAGAGGGGGTGCCGCACACCAAAACGTTCGAAAAGTGAAAAGATGAGAAAGCATACTTTGTGATGAGATAGAGACTTCAAATTCGGTGTATACGTAAATCAGTCGAAAGGAAGAAAGTGTGCAATTTCAGATTTCCAAAATTTTCTACTTAAAGGTGTGCCGCACACCAAAACGTTCGAAAAGTGAAATGATAGGAAACCATGCTTTGCGATGAGATATAGACTTCAAATTCGGTGTATACGTAAATCATTCGAAAGGAAGAAAATGTGCAATTTCAGATTTCCAATTATTTCTACTTAAGGGGTGTAGCACACCAAAACGTTCGATTTACCGAATAAATGAGAAAAGGCGCCTTTAACATTTGATAGAGGCTTAAAATTTGGTATATGGGCTAATAATTTGATGAAAATACCTAAGACGAATACGGTTTTTCAAAAATGTTCGTTTAAAGGGGGTGCTCCAGAGTAAAACGTTCGAAAAGTCAATTGATAAAAAAAACCAAGCTTTGGAATGAGATAGAGATAGCAAATTTGGTGTAAATGTAGAGAGTTGGAAAGGAAGAAAGTGTACAATTTCAGTTTACCAATATTTTCTATTTTAGGGGGTGCCGCACACCAAAATGTTCGATATTCGGAAAAAAGGAGAAACGCTCCTTGAAAAACGTGATAGAGGCTTTATATTTGGTATATGGAAGAATCATCTCATAGAAATCACAAAAAGAGTAGAGTTTTTAAAAAATGTATAGTTAAGGGGGTGGGTACTCCACACAAAAGCCTTCGAAAGATGAAATGCTAGAAAAGCATGCTTCACGATGAGATAGAGGCTTCAAATTTGGTGTACGGGTAAAAAGTTGGAAAGGAAGAAAGTGCGCAATTTCAGTCTTCCAATATTTGCTATTGTAGGGGGTGCCGATCACTAAAATGTTCGATTTGCCGAACAAATGAAAAACGCCTCCTTTACAATGTGATAGAAGCTTGAAATTTAGTATATGGTCTAACCATTTAACAAAAAAAAAACATGAATACAGTTTGACAAAAATGTTCATTAACGGGGTGCTACACAGAAAAACGTTCGAAAGGTGAAGTGACAGAAAAAACATGCTTCTCGATAGGATAGAGACTTCAAATTTGGTGTATGGGTAAATAGTTTGAATGGAAGAAAGCGTTAAATTTCAGATTTCCAATATTTGCTACATTAAGGGGTGCCGCACACTAATATGTTCGATTTTTCGAGTAAATGAGGCAAGCTTCTTTTTAAATGTGATAGAGTCTTAATATTCGGTATATGGGCCAGTCATCTGATAAAAAACCCAAGACAAAGATAGTTTTTCAAAAATGTTCATTTATGGGTGTGCTTCACAGAAAATATTTCCAAAGGAGAAATACTAATATCTATCTATCTATATATACTAATTGCCAAGTGTCCGTCTGTCTGTCTGTCCGTCTGTCTGTCTGTCACGCTTTTTTTAGGCACTTCCCGAATAGATAGAGACTTGCAATTTGTTACACGGCTCGGTCGTTCGATAAAACCCCATGGAAAAATCGAATTTTTCGAAAACGTTCTATAGAGGGGGTGCCCCACACCAAAACGTTCGAAAAGTGAAATGACGGGAAAGCATGCTTTGCGATGAGATAGAGACTTCAAATTCGGTGTATGGGTAAATCACTCGAAAGGAAGAAAGTGTGCAATTTCAGATTTCCAATATTTTCTACTTAAGGGGGGGTGCAGCACACCAAAACGTTCGAAAAGTGAAATGATAGGAGAGCATGCTTTGCGATGAGGTAGAGACTTCAAATTTGGTGTATGGGTAAATCGTTCGAAAGGAAGAAAGTGTGCAATTTCAGATTTCCAATATTTTCTACTTAAAGGGGTGCCGTACACTAAAACGTTCGAAAAGTGAAATGATGGGAAAGAATACTTTGCGATGAGGTAGAGACTTCAAATTTGGTGTAAGGCTAAATTGTTCGAAAGGAAGAAAGTGTGCAATTTCCGATTTCCAATATTTTCTACTTAAGGGGGTGCCGCACACCAAAACTTTCGAAAAGTGAAATGATAAGAAAGCATGCTTTGCGATGAGATAGAGACTTCAAATTTGGTGTATTGGTAAATCGTTCGAAAGGAAGAAAGCGTGCAATTTCAGATTTCCAATATTTTCTACTTAAGGGGGTGCCGCACACCAAAATATTCGATTTGCAGAATAAATGAGAAAACGATCCTTTAAAATTTGATAGAGGCTTGAAATTCGGTATATGGGCTAATCATTTGATGGAAACACCCAAGACAAATATAGTTTTTCAAAAATGTTCGTTTAAGGGGGTGCTCCAGAGTAAAACGTTCGAAAAGTGAATTGATAAAAAACCATAATTCGGAATGAGATAGAGATATCAAATTTGGTGTATGGGTAGATAGTGTGGAAGGAAGAAAGTGTATAATTTCTGTTTACCAAAATTTTCTGCTTTAGGGGGTGTCGCACACTAAAATGTTCGATTTTCGGAATAAAGGAAAAACGCCCCTTTCAAAAGGTGATAGAGGCTTAATATTTGGTATATGGGCGAATCATCTCATAGAAATCAGAAAAAGAATAGAGTTTTTCAAAAATGTATAGTTAAGGGGGTGGGTACTCCACACAAAAGCATTCGAAAGATGAAATGCTAGAAATGCATACTTCACGATGAGATAGAGACTTCAAATTTGGTGTACGGGTAAATAGTTGTAAAGAAGGAAAGTGAGCAATTTCAGTTTTCAAACTTTTGCTATTGTAGGGGGTGCCGCTCACTAAAATTTTCGATTTGCCGAACAAATGAAAAACGCCTTCTTTACAATGTGATAGAAGCTTGAAATTTAGTATATGGGCTAACTATTTGACAAAAACACCAAACATGAATACAGTTTGACAAAAATGTTCATTGACGGAGTGCTACACAGAAAAACGTTTGAAAAGTGAAGTGATAGAAAAAAATGCTTCTCGATAGGATAGAGACTTCAAATTTGGTGTACGGGTAGATAGTTTGAAAGGAAGAAAGCGTGAAATTTCAGATTTCCAATATTTGCTACTTTAAGGGGTGCCGCACACTAATATGTTCGATTTTCGGAATAAATGAGGCACGCTTCCTTTTAAATGTGACAGAGGCTTGATATTTGGTATATGGGCCAATCATCTGATAAAAAACCCAAGACAAAGAGAGTTTTTCAAAAATATTCATTTATGGGTGTGCTTCACAGAAAAAAGTTCCAAAGGAGAAATAATAATATAGGGGTGTCTCGGGATGAGATAGAATTTACTGTAGTGTTCGTGTAAATAATTCGAAAGGAAGAAATGCTCAAATTTAGTTTCCCAATATTTTCTTCTTTAGGGGGTTCTGCACACCAAAATATTCGATTTGTCGAACAAATGTGTAAAGCGAATTATTAAAAAATTTACATTATTCAGGGGTTGCTTATTGCGATACCGTTGATTTTCAACGGGTATTCGGCTAGTAATATATACTAATTGCCAAGTGTCCGTCTGTCTGTATGTCTGTCTGTCTGTCACGCTTTTTTTAGGCACTTCCCGAATAGATAGAGACTTGCAATTTGGTACACGGCTCGGTCGTTCGATAAAACCCCCCTGGAAAAATCGAATTTTTCGAAAACGTTCCATAGAGGGGGTGCCCCACACCAAAACGTTCGAAAAGTGAAATGACGGGAAAGTATGCTTTGCGATGAGATAGAGACTTCAAATTTGGTGTATGGGTAAATCGTTCGAAAGGAAGAAAGTGTGCAATTTCAGATTTCCAATATTTTCTACTTAAGGGGGGGGGGGGTGCAGCACACCAAAACGTTCGAAAAGTGAAATGATAGGAGAGCATGCTTTGCGATGAGGTAGAGACTTCAAATTTGGTGTATGGGTAAATCGTTCGAAAGGCAGAAAGTGTGCATTTTCAGATTTCCAATATTTTCTACTCAAGGGGGTGCCGCACACCAAAACGTTCGAAAAGTGAAATGATAGGAAAGCCTGCTTTGCGATAAGATAGGGACTTCAAATTTGGTATATAGGTAAACCGTTCGAAAGGAAGAAAGTGTGTAATTTCAGATTTCCAATATTTCCTACTTAAGGGGGTGCCGCACACTAAAATGTTCGATTTTCCGAATAAATGAGAAACGGCCCCTTTAAAATTTGATAGAGGCTCAAAATTTTATATATAGACTAATCATTTGATGAAAACACCCAAAACGAATATAATTTTTCAAAAATGTTCGTTTAAGGGTGTTCTCCAGAGGAAAACGTTCGAAATGTGAATTGATAAAAAAAAACATGTTTCGAAATAAGATACAGACTTCAAATTTGGTGTACAGGTAGATAGTTCGAAAGGAAGAGCATGTGCAATTTCAGTTTTCCGATATTTTAAACTTTTGGGGGTGCCTCAAAACTAAATGTTCGATTTGTCGAATAAATAAGAAACGCGAATTATTAAAAAATTTACATTATTCAGGGGTTGCTTAATGTGGGGCCGTTGATTTTCAACGGGTATGCGGCTAGTATATACTAATTGCCAAGTGTCCGTCTGTCTGTCTGTCTGTCTGTCACGCTTTTTTCAGGCACTTCCCGTATAGATAGAGACTTGCAATTTGGTACACGGCTTGGACGTTCGATAAAACCCCCTGGAAAAATCGAATTTTTCGAAAATGTTCTCTAGGGGGGGTGCTGCATACCAAAACGTTCGAAAAGTGAAATCATAGGAAAGCATGCTTTGCGATGAGATACAGACTTCAAATTTGGTGTATGGGTAAACCGTTCGAATGGAAGAAAATGTGCAATTTCAGATTTCCAATATTGTCTAATTAAGGGGGTACCGCAGACCCAAAACGTTCGAAAAGTGAAATTATAGGAAACTAGGCTTTGCGATGAGTTAAGAACTTCAAATTTGGTGCATGAGTAAACCGTTTGAAAGGAAGAAAGTGTGCAATTCAGATTTCCAATATTTTCTACTTAAGGGGGTGCCGCACACCAAAACGTTCGAAAAGTGAAATGATAGGAAAGCATGCTTTGCGATGAGATAGAAACTTCAAATTTAGTGTATTGATAAACCGTTCGAAAAGAAGAAAGTGTGCAATTTCAGATTTCCAATATTTTCTACTTAAGGGGGTGCCGCACTCCAAAATATTCGATTTACCGAATAAGTGAGAAAAGGCTACTTTAAAATTTGATAGCGGCTTGAAACTTGTTATATGGGTTAATCACTTGACGAAAACACCCAAGAAGTAAATAGTTTTCCAAAAATGTTCATTTGAGGGGGTGCTCCAGAGTAAAACGTTCGAAAACTGAGTTGATAAAAAACCATGCTTCGGAATGAGATAGAGATATCAAATTTGGTGCAAAGGTAGATAGCTTGGAAGGAAGAAAGTGTACAATTTCAGTTTAACAATATTTTCTACTTTAGGGGGTGCCGCACACCAAAATGTTCGATTTTCGGAAGAAAGGAGAAACGTCCTTTTTAAAACGTGATAGAGGCTTGATATTTGGTATATGGGTGAATCATTTGATAGAAAATACAATAAGAATGGAGTTTTTCCAAAATGTACACTTAAAGGGGTGGGTACTCCACATAAAAACATTCGAAAGGTGAAATAGTAAAAAAGCATGTTTCGCGATGACATGGCGATTTCAAATTTGGTAGATGGGTAAATGGTTGGAAAGGAAGAAAGTATGCAATTTCAGTTTTCCAAGATTTGTTATTATAGGGGATGTCGCACACTAAAATATTCGATTTGACGAACAAATGAAAAACGCCTGCTTTACAATGTGACGAGGCTGAAATTTAGTATATGGGGTAATTATTTGATAAAAAACCTAAGATTATTACTGTTTCTCAAAAATGTTCATTTAAAGGGGGTGCTACACAGAAAAACGTTCGAAAGGTGAAGTGATAGAAAAACATGTTTCGCGATAGGATAGAGACTTCAAATTCGGTGTATGAGTAAATTGTTCGAAAGGAAGAAAGTGTGCAATTTCAGATTTCCCATATTTTCTACTTAAGGGAGTGCCGCACACCAAAATGTTCGATTTACTGAATAAATGAGAAAAGGCTCCTTTAAAATTCGATAGAGGCTTGAAATTTGATATATGAACTGATCATTTGACGAAAACACCCTAGACGAATATAGTTTTTCAAAAATGTTCGTTTAAGGGGGTGTTCCAGAGTAAAACGTGCGAAAAGTGAATTGATAAAAACCATGCTTCGGAATAAGATAGAGATATTAAATTTGGTGTTGTTAAGGTTTTGGTATTTTTGTTTGGAAAGAAGAAAGTGTGAAATTTCAGATTTCCAATATTTGCTACTTTAAGGGGTGCACAAACTAATATGCTCGATTTTCAGTGAAAATGAGGCACGTTTCCTTTTAAATGTGATAGAGGCTTGATATTTGGTATATGGGCCAATCATTTGATAAAAAACCCAAGATAGAGTATTTCAAAAATGTTCATTTATGGGTGTGCTTCACAGAAAAATGTTCCAAAGGAGAAATAATAAAATAGGGGTGCCTCTGGATGAGATAGACTTTAATGTCGTGTACGAGAAGATAATTCGAAAGGATTAAATGCGCAAATTAATTTTCCCAATATCTTCTTTTTTAGGGGGTTCTGCACACCAAAATATTGCATTTGTCGAATAAATGTGAAACGAGAATTTTAAAAAAATTTACATTATTCAGGGGTTGCTTATTGCAAGACCGTTGATTTTCAACGGGTATTCGGTTAGTATATACTAATTGCCAAGTGTCCGTCTGTCCGTCTGTCTGTCTGTCTGTCTGTCTGTCTGTCTGTCACGCTTTTATCAGGCACTTCCCGAATAGATAGAGATTTGGAATTTGGTACACGGCTCGGACGTTCGATAAAACCCCCTGGAAAAATCGAATTTTCCGAAAACGTTCTATAGAGGGGGTGCCCCACACCAAAACGTTCGAAAAGTGAAATGATGGGAAAGCATACTTTGCGATGAGATAGAGACTTCAAATTTGGTGTATGGGTAAATCATTCAAAAAGAAGAAAGTGTGCAATTTCAAATTTCCAATATTTTCTACCTTAGGGGGTGCCGCACACCAAAACGTTCGAAAAGTTAAATGATAAGAAAGCATGCTTTGCGATGAGATAAAGACTTCAAATTTGGTGTATGGGTAAAACTTTCGAAAGGAAGAAAGTGCGCAATTTCACATTTCCAATATTTTCTACTTAAGAGGGTGCCGCACACCAAAACTTTCGAAAAGTGAAATGATGGGAAAGCATGATTTGCGATGAGATAGAGACTTCAAATTTGGTGTATGGTTAAATCGTGCGAAAGGGAGAAAGTGTGCAATATCAGATAACTAATATTTTCTATACTTAAGGGGGTGCCGCACACCAAAATGTTCGATGTACCGAATAAATGAGAAATCTCCTTTAAAATCTCCTTTAAATCTCCTTTAAAATTTGATAGAGGCTTGAAATTAGGTATATGGACTAATCATTTGATGAAAACACCCAAGACGAATATGGTTATTCGAAAACGTTCGTTTAAGGGGGTTCTCTAGAGGAAAACGTTCGAAAGGTGAATTGATAAGAAAACATACGGCGGGATGAGAAAGAGATTTGAAATTTGGTGTATTGGTAGATAGTTTGGAAGGAAGAATGTGTACAATTTCAGTTTTCAAATATTTTATACCTTAGGGGATGTTGCACACAAAAATGTTCGATTTTCGGAATGAAGTAGAAACATCTCTTTTAGAACGTGATAGAGGCTTGATATTTGGTATATGGGCGAATCATTTGGTAGAAAACCCAAGAAGAATGGAGTTTTTCAAAAATATATATTTAAGGGGTGGGTGGGTTCTCCACAGAAAAACATTCGAAGGGTGAAATGATAGAAAAAGTATACTTTGCGATGAGTAAGAGACTTCAAATTTGGTATACGCTTAGATAGTTTGAAAGTAAGAAAGTGTGCAACTTTAGTTTTCAAACATTTGCTATTGTAGGGGGTGCCGCACACTAAAATGTTCGATTTCACGAACAACTGAATAACGCCTTCTTTAGAGTACGGTAGAAGCTTGAAATTTAGTATATGGTCTAATGATTTGATAAAAAAAATATAAGATTAATATGGTTTTTCAAAAATGATCATTTAAGGGGGTGCAACACAGAAAAACGTAAAAAAGTTCGAAATATGAAGTGATAGAAAAACATGATCCACAAAAGGATAGATACATCAAATTTGGTGTACTGGTAGATTGTTTGAAAGGAAGAAAGTGTACAAATTTCATATTTCCAATATTTGCTACTTTAGGGGTATCGAGCGCCAATATGTCCGATTTTCGGAATAAATGAGATACTCTTGTTTTTAAATGTGATAGAGGCTTGATATTTGATATATGGACCAATCATCTGATAAAAAACACAACACGAACAGAGTTTTTCAAAAATATTCATTTATGGGGGTGCTCCAAAGAAAAACGTTCGGAAGGGGAGATGATAAAATAGTATGCTTCGGGATGAGATAGAGACTTTAATTTGGTGTACTGGTAGATAATTCGAAAGGACGACGTGCGCAATTTAAATTTTCCAATTTTTTCTTCCTTAGGGGGTTCTGCACACTAAAATATTCGATTTGCCGAATATATGTGAAACACGAATTATTCAAAAATTTACATTATTCAGGGATTGCGTATTGCGAGACCGTTGATTTTCAACGGGTATTCGGCTAGTTATATACTAATTGCCAGGAGTCCGTCTGTCCGTCTGTCTGTCTCTCTGTCTGTCTGTCTGTCACGCTTTTTTCAGGCACTTCCCGAATAGATAGAGACTTGCAATTTGGTACACGGCTCGGTCGTTCGATGAAACCGCCTGAAAAAATCGAATTTTTCGAAAACGTTCTATAGAGGGGGTGCCCAACACCAAAACGTTCGAAAAGTGAAATGATGAGAAAGCGTACTTTGCGATAAGATAGAGACTTCAAATTTGGTGTATGGGTAAATCATTCGAAAGGAAGAAAGTGTGCAATTTCAGATTACCAATATTTTCTATATTTAAGGGGGTGCCGCACACCAAATTGTTCGATAAAGCGAATTAATAAGAAACGGCTCCTTTTAAATTTGATAGATGCTTGAAATTAGGTATATGGACTAATCATTTGATGAAAACACCCAAGATGAATATAGTTTTTCAAAAACGTTCGTTTAAGGGGGGGTGCGCTATACAGGAAAACGCTCGAAAGGTGATTTGATAAGAAAACATACTGCGGAATGAGATAGAGACTTCAAATTTGGTGTATGGGTAAATCGTTCGAAAGGAAGAAAGTGTGCAATTTCAGATTCCCAATATTTTCTACTTAAGGGGGTGCCGCACACCAAAATGTTCGCAAAGTGAAATGATGGGAAAGCATGCTTTGCGATCAGATAGAGACTTCAAATTTAATGTATGGGAAAATCGTTGGAAAGGAAGAAAGTGTACAATTTCAGTTTTCCAATATTTTATACTTTAGGGGTGTTGCACACAAAAATGTTCGATTTTTGAAATGAAGTAGATATATCCTTTTTAGAACGTGATAGAGGCTTAATATTTGGCATATGGGCGAATCATTTCATAGAAAACCCAAGAAGAATGGAGTTTTTCAAAAATATATATTTCATGGTGGTGGGTACTCCACAGAAGAACATTCGAAGGGTGAAATGATAGAAAAAGTATACTTCGTGATGAGTTAGAGACTTCAAATTTGGTATACAAATAGATAGTTTGAAAGGAAGATAGTGTGCAATTTCAATTTTCAAACATTTGCTATTGTAGGGGGTGCCGCACACTAAAATTTTCGATTTCACAAACAACTGAAAAACGCATCCATGATAGAAGCTTGAAATTTAGTATATGGGCAAATCATTTGATAAAAAAAGCCTAAGATTAATACGGTTTTTCAAAAATGATCATTTAAGGGGGTGCAGCACAGAAAAACGTAAAAACGTTCGAAATATGACGTGATAGAAAAACATGCTCCACAATAGGATTGAGATATGAAATTTGGTGTACTGGTAGATTCTTTGAAAGGAAGAAAGTGTGTAAATATATTTCCAATATTTGCTACTTTAGGGGGTGCCGAGCGCCAATATGTTCGATTTTCGGAATAAATGAGACACTCTTGCTTTTAAATGTGATAGAGGCTTGATATTTGGTATATGAGCCAATCATCTGATAAAAAACACAACACGAACAGAGTTTTCCAAAAATGTTCATTTATGGGGGTGCTCCAAAGAAAAACGATCGAAAGGGGAGATGATAAAATATTATGCTTCGGAATGAGATAGAGATTTTAATTTGGTGTACTGGTAGGTAATTCGAAAGGACGACGTGCGCAATTTAAATTTTCCAATATTTTCTTCTTTAGGGGGGTTCTGCACACTAAAATATTCGATTTGCCGAATAAATGTGAAACACGAATTATTCAAAAATTTACATTATTCAGAGGTTGCTTATTGCGGGACAGTTGATTTTCTACGGGTATTCGGCTAGTTAATTAGATAATCCTCTAGAACTTTGTAACTTGTTTTGCTGAGCCCAGCTTTTTTAATTCACCGCTAGACAGGCTGCAATTAGTTTTATTCGTCGTGGCATGATAGCCAGACCTAAAATGTACACTTATGTAACTTACCATACAAAAATATTGGAAAGTTTAAGGACTCACCCAGGAATCCTGTATAACAATAATAATGCGTTTCAGCATTCTAAAAAATATGATTCGCATTTACATAAATTATTATACGAGGGGAATTTATAGCAAAAGTCTTTTATAATAATTTTTCGAATTTTCGAAAAAAGTATTCTAAGAAATGAGTCCCTTCAAAATGTATTAAACATACCCCTTTTGTGAAGTTTTGCATTTTATTCTTTCAAATCTGTTCAATGTATAACGTCTAAGTGAATACAAACATAAATTGCAAAAATTCTGAATAATTGCTTGTTAAAATTTCCATTTATATCATTTTGCGTCTTTCCACTAAATAAAATTTTATTTTCCCGTATCAAAAGATATATGTGCTTGTCAACTTTTAATCTCATTAATTCAAAGTATATATTCTTTAAAGGCTTTTCAACCATTAAGTCCAATTTCAAAACTGCTTTATCCTTCCCTTTCATTCTTGTTCAACATCTAATTTTTCTAGATATAATGAGATAGGAAATATAACGGTAGCAATACGCGTATTACAAAAGCAATTTTTAAAAATTATAATCAAGTTAATTATTCCTTTTGAGATGTAAACGAATTTCAAGTTTTATTTCGCTATTAGTGAATAATGGCTACTTACGATTTTTTTGTATGGGTACTATTGAACGTTTCGGTTAAAAATAATTTAAATAAAAGTATTGCAAAATTAATGGGGGGGAGGCAAAGCACCAGCCCAGTTCTGTTGTAAAATAAAAAGTTACATAGAATTTCACATTATATTGTAAAGCTCTGTGATGCAATTTACACAAACCAACAAGTGACCATAAGCAGCCCATGTGGCAAAGCGAACAACTGCAGAGAGTTGTAGTTCCTGCAACTCAGCAACTAAAAGTAATAGAATATTGATGTCATTGTTTTGTATCTATGCATCGTATATAGTACATTATGATTTGATATAGAATTTATGTCTTTCAGATCGTTTTCGTGGCTGATACTTAAAAAATTGCATGTAGCGTTTTCTTTCTTTCTTTTGAGCCAGACCGTCCGACCTACTCGAAGCTGTAAAAGATCCAGACCACCCGACTCATCCTAGTGTATGAGCAGCTGGTTGTCCTTCCGGCCGACAGTGGCCGGGCTACCCGAAGGTGTTGTTGATGTTGAGACCCAGACCGTCCAACCTACCAGAAAGGTGTAAAAAACCCAGGCCGTCCGACTCATCCAGAGGATTTGAGCAACTATTTGGATGACCGAGAAGTACCAGAACCCAGTGGGGGAGGCATCCACAGGGACCGTACCCTCCTTCCCCTACCACCAACCTCTCGGAAGGACTTACGGACCCACATGTTTAACGTGATCGTACTCCGAATGAACACGACGGCAATTGTGGCAGCGTACAAATCAAGCTTGTAAACCACCGGGCAACCGCGCCCGAAATGTGCCAACAGCACGCGGTGTTCCCAGGTGGTCACCCACCCAAGTACTAACCGCCCCCGATGCTGCCTGACTTCGGTGATCTAACGGTGGTCTACCCGAAGGTGTGAGGTAACTGTTTGGACGGCTGGGAAGTGCCACTCAATTTAAACTGGACCCAGTGGGGTATGAAATCATACACTGCTTCCCCTACCACAAACCTCTCGGAAGAACTTACGAACCCGTATGTTTAACGATATCGTACTCCGCATGAACATGACGACAGTTTATGGTCGAGGCGGAACTCGAACTCGGGTCGTCTGGGTGCATTCCCTGCGCTCTAATGTGTTTGTGTGTGTGTGTTTGTGTGTGTGTGTGTGTGTGTGTGTGTGTGTGTGTGTGCGTGTCTGTGTCTGTGTAACATACACACACACACACGCCTAGGCAGGAATACACACATCAACGCGCGGGGATTGCACTCGAACAACCCGAGTTCGATTCCCGCATGTTCCCAAAATGTCGTCGTATTCACGCGGGGTACGATCACGTTAAACATGTGGATCCTTTCAAGTGGTTGGAGGTATTGTAAGAAGGGAAGGGTCCCTCTGGATGCTTCGCCCACTGGGTTCCGTTCTAAATTCAGTGGCACTGCCAGATGGTCGAAACAGATAACTTACACTTTAGGATAGGTGGGACTGTCTGGGTCGAACAAACGTATGGTTTAAAAAAGCAAAGATGGCTGTGTACAGGGTGTCCCAAAAATATTGAAACCCGCTTTAATTCTTTACCTGTTGGAGATAAGTGGGCAATGTAAATTGCAAAAATGTTGAAAGTAAGGTAGGAAATAAGACTACGTTAATGAAATAGTCCTCCCATTAATTTCGAAAAGTGACACTGTTTAAATCCTTATACGACCCTTTTAGACGAATTTGGCCAATTAAAAAATGTTTATTTTTAATGCAACAACATCATTAAAAAAACCGTATATCTTTATCTTTACCATCAACTGAATTATGATACAGGAAAAATCTGACTTATGCCAATTTTCCGTACCATGTAAAAAGATGTTTCATCAGTAAAAATAGGGATCATAAACAAATTGGAAATGAAAATTGTTTAACTCAAAAATACGTTAATATGTGTCAAAACTTTTTATCATAAATGCATCTAAATAAAGCATTACACAGACAGAGATCATATAAAGCAGTGGTACTCACTATGCGGTTGGGTATGCTATGTATTATAATCCAGTTTTATCTTTTTTGTGATATGTCACAAATTTACATTTCTAATATCATATAAGGTCCCCATTCACAATGTTCAATTTTCAATTACATATAACTCGCTCAATTTTAAAAATCTGATGTCGGCAGCACATGACTTTCCTTATAAAATACAATGACTTTACTACTGTTACAGTAAAAGAAATAGATTATTTTTATAGTGTGGTTATTTATATTCTTTCCAAGATATTAAATTTTCGTCAATGAGCCGTCATTTTCCATGTCGTCGTCATCATCAACGGGTCGTCATTGATTTAGCGCCATTCTTATCCATTTGGCGAGGTTTTCGTTAATGTAGCAACATTTGAAAAAGTCGCCAAGTTGGCGACATTTCTCCAAATTCGTCGCCAAATTCTCTCCAAGTGTTATGGACGAAGAAATAAGTTATTCTTACAGCAGATAAATGACTATTGGCGTTCCAATACAAATGTATTACGCAAAATATCTTTTTTCATGAATGGAACGAGCTAGATCCACGAGAATGATGTCACCCAATTTATCGCTTGGTATTATATATGAAAAATGAGCATGTTTCTCAATAGGAAATATTTCATTTTTTATTTTATATGACTTTTTAATAATTTTTTTGAAAAATGTGCAATATCTTGAGAACGGCTCATGTTAGCGTTCTAAAATTTATGTCAATCGTTTTCTAATGAAAAATTACATAAAAAATGTCTATTTGCGTAACTTTGTTAGCGGTTTTGATTTTTTGACAATTTTTTCAATATATCACTCGAAAATTTAGGAAGGTGCTGAACATCCGATTGCGTATAAAAACAATAGGCTTCCAGTGTTTATGGATTGTGATTTTTGTACCAAATTTCGTTCGAATCGGTTTATTCGTTCGTCAGTTATCGTCTCCTCAGTCTCACTGACACACACACACTCACACACATACTTTCACACACTCACACACAGACATCAATTCAAAAATGTTTGATTCGTGATCAGGGATGCTTGAAACGTGCTCTCCTGTCGAAAACTCGAATTTGAATTTCGAATTTTCGATCCCGTCACAATACTTTCATTATACATTATGTATATAAGGAAAGTAAAAATACAGATAAGCGGTTCTTTTAATGATCTTGTTGCATTAAAAATAAAAAAATTCTGATTTAACATTTAAGGGGGTTGTATAAAAATTTAAAAGTGTAACTTTTTGAAAATTAATGGGATGACTATTTCATTGACGCAGTCTTATTTCCTACCTTACTTTCAACAATTTTGAAATTTACATTGCCCACTTATCTCCAACAGGTAAAGAATTAAAGCGCGTTTCAATCATTTTGGGACACCCTGTACACGTGTTAAGGTCAACGCACGTGTTAAGGTCACGTGTTAAGGTGAGGGAAGAAATTAGACTCTCGAAATTCGACCTTGGTGCAACAGTACGCTTTCATCACTCGCGAACCTAAGCGTCGTAGAGAGGTAAAGTTCATTTTATTTGAAATGGTACCGATTACTTTACTCGAGTTTGTGTACAAGAAACACCAAAGTAATAAGTTGCCTAAATTTGACAATACATACCTGCGAACTGTATGTATCATGACAAAATAAAATCTGCTAAGCGGATGAGAGAGTACCACAAACTGAAAGCTTTGGTATAAGCCGAATTTACAATGGCCCTATAAGGTCCCTCAAACCGGACCAGAGTGTGTCCGGGATTATAGAGCCTGAAAATCTGTAGAGAAACTTTGAACCTCTAAGGTCCAGGTCGACATACGAATGTCTTGGACCTCCACCAATGTCGTCCTAACGTTCTCAGATAAAGCTGTATCACCAAAAAACGGCCATAGCTTTGACATTTAAACTGTAAGAACTTGAGTGAAATTATTTCTTTATACAAATATATAAGAAAAATAAAGGCTTTAAACGGGCTCATCTTTCTTCAAACATTAAAAAAACTAACATAATTAACATCACGAAAGTCACCAAAGCCAATTTCGCGACCAAAACCCTCGGACCTCTCGAAAGGAACGAGCCCTCCCTATCATCAGTTTTTTCTATGAATATTCCAATTTTTCATCTGAACTCTATATTTGGTTGATAACTTTTGATGCTTTGCAAAATTGAGTATTCTATTTCTGTTATTAAGGAGAATAACAGAAATTTCCAATTTTTCATCTAAATTCTAAATTAATTTGTTTGATAACGTTTGATGCTTGACACATTAAGTATCCCATTTCTACTTTCCATTTCTACTGATAAAAGTCGACATTGTTCTTTCCCCAAGATCCTGCGCTTTATGGCGTATTTCAATACTGTGAGAACTGTGGTAAGCTCGATACTACCATGTATGAAAACGGCAAAGGAATAAGGAGGTAACATAATTTGTACTTCAAATAACAAAAACAATGTTTAAATGATAAAACGTCCGATTTGCACGTCCGATATGGAAGGACAGTTAATGCTCTTAGTATATATGCTTCAGTGCGTCTACCTGACTAATGGATAACGGAATTTTGACTATCTGATTCAAAACAATGGGGCAAAGCTTTATGGGGTGACAGAACACACACACCTAAACAAGCATTTTTCGTCATACAATGCATGGACGTAACGCACTCGCTTAAGCGCTAGAGGGTGCTGTCCAGCGAACGCATTAAGTGTGGATTGCCGCTCTCGTCGTCAGTTCTGCCGTGGAATTTAAAAGGGATTAATTGTTTCAGAAATCAAAAGAAGGCCGACATGCATTTCATATACAAGCTGCTGACTGGAATGCGAGGAAAGCCCAGATCCGCATGAGATGGATCTCCGTAGCGTTGGAAACACATACGGATTTGATATTTGCTGGCATTCCCGTCAGCAGCTTGCACATGAAATGCATGTCGGACTTCTCCTAATTTATGAAACAACGCATTCCTTCTGAAATCTACGGTAGAACTGGCGACCAGAATGACAACAGGCGCTTAATGCATTCGCTGAAAAACGTCCTCTAACGCTTAACCGCGTGCGTTACGACCATGCATAGTATGACAAAAAATCCTTGTTTAGGTGTGGTCTATCAGCTCTGAAAGTTTAGCCCCATTGTTTTGAATCGCCCTCTAGAAAATATAATACATAATGTGTTTCCATTGTTTGTATGTTTTTTTTTTGCCTTTTAAATGAAAAACATTTTCATGAAATTCCTTTTGTTTAAGAATACTTTGATAAATCAAAATGAAACAAACATATATCAATGCAATATTTCTTAGAAATCTTCGACTTGCCTTATATACATCAGCAGTTTGATTCCCTGCTGAAATATTTTTAAATATTATTTTATATCTGAGAAAATATTTTGTAAAGAAATTATAATACATTAAACAAAATATGTTTTCAATATTTCTTACGTTTCTTTGCCTTTTAAATGATAAAAATCTAAAACGGTATAGATTAAGAACACTTCATCAGACTGAAACAAACCCATTTTAATAAAATATTTCTTAGAAAGTATCGACTTGTCTGGTCGATATTGGTAGTTTGAGTTCCTGTTCAGATAATGGTACATTTCAAAAATTGTACTACATTTAATAAAATATGTTTTCAATGTTTCTCACTTCCTATCTGCCTTTCAAACGAAAAACATCTCCAACCTTGGTATTATTTAAGAACACTTTTATAAAATAAATTGAAACAAACACATCTAAGAGTAATATTTCTTTTCTAGCATCGATATTCGTATAAAATGCTAAAGAATTTGAAACACGTATGAACTTTATGAGAAAACAGATGTATATTTTTTCTTTAAAAAGCAAACGCACACTTTGTGTTGCTCTAAATTCAGCCTCGAGAATTATTTTATGAACATGTTTCTTCTTTCTTTAGAAGCTTTTATGACTATAACGTATAGGCTCTCTATCCTGATGCATTTTAATGTAAATAATGTTTCTAGAATCATGCTGCGAATTGTTTCTCAAGCATAGAAAATAAACATAATATTTTCGCTTTCACAGAATAAGAAAGGGTTTTAAACAGTTCCAGGATAGGATGAAATTCTACGGATAGTGTAATATTTTCGAGTGAAACTCCAAGAGAAACACAGAACTACAGAAAATATACATTGTTTTCTTTTTCTTTTGCAAATTTCTAAAAGTGCATGATATAAGATCGTAAAAGAATTCAATTTAATTGCCGAGATCATTTCCATGATTTTGGACCCATTGTAATACTGTCATTTTAAAACCTTTTCTTTCGCACACAAGGCAGAGATAGGCACAGGAAGTGCCCTGGATCTCACACCAGGCCGTCCCCACTTGCTGAATCGGTTGAAATGTCTTTAAGAGGATTTTGGACCAGAAACGCTCTTAGTTGGGACCAGAGTTTGGACCTTAGTTTGGACCTGAAACGGGCTTAGAAACGGGAACATTTATAAATGAATTCAATAAAGTGCATGCAATTCATTTTGTGGATTTCTGCTATATAAATGTTAAAAGAAAGAAAATAAACTGTTACCTTATTTTGTGTTCAAAAAATTGCAGAAATACGGGATTTTCGACATATTTTGATAAATATTTTATTGATACAGACGGATAAACGACTCGACGGTCTTCGGACCAGGTCGGGTTCGGATTCTACATTCGAAAATTTTCACACTTGGTCCGGATTTAAGCCCAGGTACTGTCGTACCATATCAGGTGACGCCTATAATTTCAGTTCATGTTGCCTTCTAGTTCTAAGGTGTTCAAAGCATATGAATCCACTTGATGCCGTAAAGCGTACTTACCAATCCGTATCAAAACTTCCTCTTTTCATTTTTTAGGAACTCGGCACTTTTACGCCTCTCCGAGTCGTCATGTCCGAATAGTTAACAAGTTTGAAAGAACCTTGCTGCCCAAACGGGAATTGAAACTTGGACCTTAGAACTGGCCCGCCGACGCTCTGCCGTAGAGCTACTGGAACGGAATTTCATGTTCTTATTTTCGAAGTAAACTCTGCATTCTCCAATGTCAGATTAGCATGACACTGACTATTTAACTGACCTGATCCTGCATTTTTTAACTCAAGTTAGCCTTCCGATATAACTATTTTCACTCAGACTATTATCCTGCGTGATAATTGACCTCAAATGTGAAATCAGCGCTCCATATCCCGGAGTCCACTGAATCCGGGCCAGTCGCACCAAGGTGACTTTCAGACCTTCGATATACTTGCACTAATCCACAAGATTAATTCGTTACAGGGTTAACTGCAAAAAACCGTGCTGCCATTCAGGAATCAAACCCCGGTCTTCGAACTGGCCATTGTCGCTCTAACGTTGTGCTACTGAGACAAAATTGCGAACTCTTATAATCCAAATGGTCTCTGCAAAGTGTAGAATGTTTTACGAAGGGCATACCTTGATTTTCAAGGATCATCTTCCAAGACAGAAAATATATTAATATTTTCTCTCTGCAATACGCTTATAAACATGAGAAAAATTACAGTTTCTGCGTTAGCATATAAGAAAAAAATTTTAAAATGACACTTTTTCACTATTTTCGCTGCGGTTTTTTTTTCAGACTTATAGCATGAACTTACAGCCTTAATTATTAAACCGCATATAATGAATGATTGCTCAATGAGTGTGTTTTGGAGAGAGGTATAGACATTTTATTTAAAACTTCATAATAAATTGGGTTTAGAATTTCAAAAATTGAAAAAAATAATGCTATTGAATAAAAAAAGAAATGAAATTGAAAAAAAAATTATAAAGTAAAATTTGCAATACCTGCTATATCATTGTAGCGTAATCATGCTGATGCATATTTTTACAAAAATTATTAAAATCTTGCAAAACCACAACTTTATGGTAGAAAATTTCCCGCCAACTATAAGAAAAAAATCCACTTTACAAAATAGTTATAAAATCTTAAAATGTATATTGTCAACTCCCGGCTGTACTTTCAGGGCTAGCATACTCCCTTAAGTGATTCTAACTCTTATTTTAGATCCCCAAGAATATGATGTAGGAGTTGATTCTTGTTTGTACAATATTATCTGAACACTAAGAGATATATTAATTTATGAGAAAAGCCAGTGATTCCTAAACTACACAATTTCTTCTTGGTTCAACACTATACTTTAATGATAGAGATTTTTGCGCAGTAAACTGAATGACCATCTAAGAAAATAAAATCTGAAGGGAATTTGAATGAATTTTTGAAACATTTATAAGAAAAAAATAGCAGAATTATTTTACAGCTTCAGCAAATCATGCTCTTGAACCGTACTGCAAGAACAGCGTTTTCGAATTTTATAGTTCAAGATAAGTCATTAATAATATTTGATTCGTGTTCTCTATATTCAAAGACAAGGAATAAATAATTTTTCAAACAGGCGGATATATGTAATAAATGGATAAAGTTTGAAGTTCGTAATGTAGAATATTTTTTTAGGTAAAAACGTGTATGTCAAAGTAAAATATATGTGCCGTAGGGAGAAAAACATAACAGCATTTGTTCCGGCTTACTAAATTAATGTTAGTATTTTTCTATTCTACCCAAAGTGCAATTTCTGTCATAGACCTCGAAACTGATATTTGTTGAATGTGAATAAATTTTGCTTCGAATGATATGTATAGAATTCTAAATTAATACTATGTCTTATTAGCAATAAATGAGGGACAAAAATTTATATTTATGAATTTGTTTCATGTCCGCGATTTTAGATCAATGGGTATAAACATTGTCAATTAACAGAATTAGCGTTAGCGTTTTTCTATTCTATTCAAAATGCATTTTCTCTCAGAGACTTCGAAACTGATATTTGTTGAGTGTGAATGTTTTTGCATTGAATAACAGGTATAAAATGCTAGATAAATACTATGTTATTGTACTAGTTATATTACATATTTATGAATTTGTTTCATGTCCACGATTTTAGATCAATGGGTATAAACATTGTCTATTAACAGAATTTGTTCTTGGTATACTAAATTAGCGTTAGCGTTTTTCTATTCTATTCAAAGTGCATTTTCTCTCAGAGACTTCGAAACTGATATTTGCTGAGTGTGAATGTTTTTGCATTGAATAACAGGTATAAAATGCTAGATAAATACTATGTTATTGCACTAGTTATATTACATATTTATGAATTTGTTTCATGTCCGCGATTTTAGATCAATGGTTATAAACATTGTCTATTAACAGAATTTGTTCTGGCTTACTAAATTAGCGTTAGCGTTTCTCTATTCTATTCAAAGTGCATTTTCTCTCAGAGACTTCGAAACTGATATTTGTTGAGTGTGAATGTTTTTGCATTGAATAACAGGTATAAAATGCTAGATAAATACTATGTTATTTTACTTGCAACGGCTGAAGGACAAAAAATTATATTCATTATTTTATTACATGTGCGCGATTTTTCGATCAGCCGGTATAAATATGAAGTTTAGACGTAAAAATGGCAAGCGCTAACATGGTTTGAATTGAAGCTAAGAAAACGTCGTCTGGCGCATTTAGAGTATCTTAGTATGAGGTAAAGTTCACATGCTGGTTTTAATGCTATGTGTCATTTAATATTTACTGAGGTTCCGAAAAATTCATACCCAAAAAGACTAATGCGTTTTTCAGAGGAGTTTATTGAGAATTTTTCAGTATTGGCGGGAACATAATACCTTTTTAGCTGCAAAATTGGTAATATTGTGTGATGCATTCAACGTGGTATAAAACAATTACTTATGTATATTTTGTTACAGAACTATGATAGCATATAATACAAAATACTGTAATTACATAAATAATTTGATGGACCTAAAATATACTATGGTTTGTTAATTACATTTAAAAGAATTAAGCAAAATCTGAATTATAAAATAACATCAGTCATGAGTACACTCAGGATAAATTTTTAAAATAATACGCTACTAAAAACACTATTTATGCTATTTAAAACTAATATATACCTTTATTCTGTAATACGAAATTTTAAATTATAAAAAGCGTAAAACTTTAAGGCTTCAAATATTAATTCAAAATTTCATAATTTTTACTTCCCCTGCAATTCATGGTAATGTATAGGGAAAGTATTGGAATCATGTCGAAAATCGCAACTTGAGTTTTCGACGGACCTACACCTTTCGAGACCTCTAGAATACGGAAAAACTATTTTTAGCATGACGTCTGTGTGTGTGTGTCTGTCTGTGTGTCTGTCTGTGTGTCTGTACGTCTGTGTAATGTATGTATCCACTCTAACTCAAAAACTAATGGACCGAATTTCATAAAATTTGGTAGGTAAGACCCTTGGGTATGACCCTGGTGCTGATTAGTTTTTGGTAGGATTCGTAATCACAATCCTTCTTTGCGAAATGTCTCAATCTCATGTATTCACTCTTGCTGAAATACAAATTGACCACATTTCTCAAAATTTGGGAGACAAATGACATGTGGGATACTTTGGTTCTGATTAGATTTTGGCACAATTCGGAAAAGAACAACCTGCCATTTTTTACGAAATGACCAGCAAAAATCGCCAATATCTGAAAAAGACTACGTATGTTCAAATGTATCAATAAAATGCTTGTTTTATACGTAATTTTTGACGAGGAAAAATAAGAACAGCTCTATTACTCTAGGACTAACCGTTCTCGAGATATTTGAGATTTTTCGCATTTTTTATGCCGCCTTTGGGAAAATATCCAATTACCAAATGAAAGCAGAAATTTAATTAAAAATGCAAATTCAGTATCATTTTGCGCAATTAAACACAATTTAATGAGTTCTTAAAGAAATAAAGAAAAAATGGATTTGAGTCTACAAGGAAAGTCATGTGTTGCCCACATCAGATTTTTATGATTTCTAGATTAAATAAAAACTATCTGTCAAAATGGCAATATTTGGTTTCAGAGAATTAAATGCAAATAACTATTTTCTAAACATGTAGGTTTATTCAAATATTTAACTTGGTATATAATTAAGATTGACTAAAAAAGCATGAATGTAAAATTTTAGAACAATAATATTATAAATATTTTCTTTATCTTGTGAGCACAGAGATGAAAAATGCATATGAGAAAAACTATCTAAAAATTGAATTCCTTATATTCAAAGTAATATGAAAGCATTTTTCAAAACTGTTTCTGCTGCATGCATGGGACCTTCTATTTGAAGAAAATGTTCTTGTGCAACTTTAATTCTTGTAATATTTTTCTTATAGGCATAGTCGTGATTTTTCCTTTATCTTTGCTACTTTTGCAAGATTGAAAGCCTTGAAACAGTATTTAACTAGAATTATTCAAATTGAAACTATCTATTTTTGTGACACTTTTGTGATATCCAGTTTGTCCACCATTAAATAATACAATTGCTTCCCCTTTATTTGAAAAAAAAATGTGGTTTTATAACAGGATATAGAGAAACACTTGTTTTCACTCCAACCTAAAAACAAACCCTGTTTACATTAATTGTGATATCCAGTTTATCCATTATTAAATTATACAACTGCATCTTCTTTATTTGCAATAGAATGTGGTTTCATGACGGGATATAGAGAAACACTTGTTTTCACTCCGACCTAAAAATAAACCCTGTTTACATTACTTGTGATACCCAGTTTATCCATTATTAAATTATACAACTGCCTCGTCTTTATTTGCAATAGAATGTGGTTTCATGACAGGATATATAGAAACACTTGTTTTCACTCCGACCTAAAAACAAACCCTGTTTACATTACTTGTGATACCCAGTTTATCCATTATTAAATTATACAACTGCCTCGTCTTTATTTGCAATAGAATGTGGTTTCATGACAGGATATATAGAAACCCTTGTTTTCACTCCGACCTAAAAACAAACCCTGTTTACATTACTTGTGATACCCTGTTTATCCATTATTAAATTATAAAACTGCCTCGTCTTTATTTGCAATAGAATGTGGTTTCATGACAGGATATAGAGAAACACTTGTTTTCACTCCGACCTAAAAACAAACCCTGTTTACATTACTTGTGATACCCAGTTTATCCATTATTAAATTATACAACTGCTTCGTCTTTATTTGCAATAGAATGTGGTTTCATGACAGGATATAGAGAAACACTTGTTTTCACTCCGACCTAAAAACAAACCCTGTTTACATTACTTGTGATACCCAGTTTATCCATTATTAAATTATACAACTGCCTCGTCTTTATTTACAATAGAATGTGGTTTCATGACAGGATATAGAGAAACACTTGTTTTCACTCCCACCTAAAAACAAACCCTGTTTACATTACTTGTGATACCCAGTTTATCCATTATTAAATTATACAACTGCCTCGTCTTTATTTGCAATAGAATGTGGTTTCATGACAGGATATAGAGAAACACTTGTTTTCACTCCGACCTAAAAACAAACCCTGTTTACATTACTTGTGATACCCAGTTTATCCATTATTAAATTATACAACTGCCTCGTCTTTATTTGCAATATAATGTGGTTTCATGACAGGATATAGAGAAACACTTGTTTTCACTCCGACCTAAAAACAAACCCTGTTTACATTACTTGTGATACCCAGTTTATCCATTATTAAATTATACAACTGCCTCGTCTTTATTTGCAATAGAATGTGGTTTCATGACAGGATATAGAGAAACACTTGTTTTCACTCCGACCTAAAAACAAACCCTGTTTACATTACCTGTGATACACAGTTTATCCATTATTAAATTATACAACTGCCTCGTCTTTATTTGCAATAGAATGTGGTTTCATGACAGGATATAGAGAAACACTTGTTTTCACTCCGACCTAAAAACAAACCCTGTTTACATTACTTGTGATACCCAGTTTATCCATTATTAAATTATACAACTGCCTCCTCTTTATTTGCAATAGAATGTGGTTTCATAACAGGATAAAGAGAAACATTTGTTTTCACGCGTGCGTAAAAATAAGCTTTATTTATAATATTTGTGATATCTAATTTATCCATTATTAAACAATGAAATTGCTCCGTCTTTATTTAAAAAAGAAATGTGGTTTTATAGAAGGAAATAGGGGAGGGCTTGCTTTTATGCCTGCGTAAAAACAAGCTTTGATTACATTATTTCTAATACCCAGTTTATCCATTGTTAAATAATAGACTTGCCTCGTCTTTATTTGAAAAAGGACGGGGTTTCATAACAAGAAATAGGGAAACACAGCTTTTCATGGTAAAAATGAGGTGGATTTAGAGTATTTGTGATATCCACTTTATCCTATATTAAACAATGCATTTGCTTCGTCTTTATTTAAAAAAAAAATCTGATGTGGGCAGCACATGACTTTCCTTATATAATGCTATGGATTTACTACTCTTACAATAAAATAAAATAGGTTATTCATACAGTAGATACTTATATTCTTTCCAAGATATTGAATTTTCTCCAAATTGTCGGCATTTTCTTTGATTTAGCGTCATTTTTATCCATTTGGCGAGATTTTCGTAAATTTGGCATGATTTAAAAAGTCGCCAAGTTGGCGACCTGTCGCCAAATTCGTCGCCAAAATCTCGCCAAGCGTTATGGACGGAGAAATAAATTATTCTTATAGCATATAAGTGACTTTTGGCGTTCAAATACAAATGTATTATTCAAACTATATTTTGTCATGAATGGAACAAGCTAGATCCACGAGAATAATGTCACCAAATTTATTGCATGATATTACATATGAAAAGTGAACATGTTTCTCAACAGTTAATATTTCTTCTAATTCATGGGATTTCTTGATAAATTTATTTGAAAAATGTGCAATATCTCGAGAACTGTTCATACTAGCGTCCTAAAGTTTACGTCAATTGTTTTCTATATAAAAATTACATAAGAAATATCTATTTGTGTAACTTTTTTAAATATTTTGATTTTTGATGATTTTTTTCAAAATTTCAATCGAAATTTTATGGGGAGTTCTGAACATTCGATATTGTTTAAAAACAATAGGCTTCCAGTATTCATGGATCGCAAACACATATATACACACACTCAATGCGACATCACCCCAAAAATGATCGATTCTTGATCAGGGATGCTTGAAACGTGCTCTCCCGCCGAAAATTCGCTTTCGAATTTTCGACCCCGTCACAATACTTTCATTATACATGAATAGAATAAAGAAAGTAAAATGTTGTTAAAGTCTATGTATATAAGAAAAGTAAAAAATATGGTTTGATAGCAAGAAATGGGGGAGCACTTGTTTTCATACCTCACAAGAACAGGTTTTATTTTCATCATTTAACAGATGTGTCAATAGAAATGTTTGTTGTGACATAGACATTTGTAATTATTGCTGATGTAATTTTAGTCGGATAGCAATGTGAATTCTTTAAAATTTTATCTCAAAATTTAACTTATTTTGTATAAGTATTTTTAAAAAATCGCTTTTATATGATACAATGTATAACTTGTATATATATACCTTCTAAAATGTACAATTTGTATATATACCCTGTATAAATCGTACTTATGATGTTATTGAGTATTTAAAAGATATCTTGTTTTAATTTGAATGTATTCAAATTCATATACATGGATGACAAAGCGATATCGGAATGTATATATATATATATATATATATATATATATATATATATATATATATATATATATATATATATATATATATATATATATATATATATATATATATGTATGTATATATATATATATATATATATATATATATATATATATATATATATATATATATATATATATATATATATATAAATTATATATATATATATATATATATATATATATATATATATGTATATATATATATATATATATAAATTATATATATATATATATATATATATATATAAATTAAACAAACATTTACTCTTGTAAATGCTTAAATAAAATTCAGATTTTCTGAAAAATATCTAATGACCAGCGTTATCTCCCGAGAACAGCAACATTTAACATTCAACAATGCAACAAGAAACAAGAACAATAAATTTCCTTAATTTTTCATTTGAAGCAAAATGTGTGTATGTTTTAATGTGAAAAGACGATGTAAGTTTATTAAATTTTTCCCTTCTGTAAATACCGGCATTTTATGAGTTATCATCAATTTTGTTTGTCACAAGCGAAAGCAAGCAGTATTTCAGTAAACTCTTGCACTTATTTGTCTTTCTAAACTTTTCCTCTTTTTTAGAGGTGTTGAATGAAATTTCCCTTTTGTTTGAAATGACTTTTCTTAGACATGCATTATTAAAATTTGAACTTTGTCGCAAAAAAGTTTTTTTTTTTTTTTTTCAAACTGCTTCTGTGAAAAGGATAAACAAGTGAAAAATGAAAAGTTTTATGTGGATAATTCCGTATATATATGTTAGTAATTTAGTAATTTACAAAGTATAAAGATTTAAAATATTTTTTTTAAATAATCTCAAAATAACCAGATATATATGGCTTCAAATGATTTTTCCAATTTTGTAATTTAGAGTTTAAGAGCTTTGGGTATTTAAAATATCAAGCTTTATACGTCACTGTTTATATAGAGATAAAGTGTGTTTAGGTATATGTCTGTTCATTGAATGCATAGTGAAAAATATATATGAGCATCGTTACAGTGATAATTCAGTTTAGGTCCCGCGATAATTCAGGTTTAGTGTTTTAAATTCGAATTTGTTATTTCTTTAGTTATTTTTTGAAGCGCAAATTTGTTCATTTTTCACAGTGGTCTAATATTATCATAAAAATTCCATCTCAACAGCACCGGAATAATTGAAGAACTCTTACATTAACAAACTATGACGATAATATGAAAGGCATTAATTTAAATTTTAAATTAATATTTGAAAACACCTCGAAAATAAAAATTCAACAAAATACTTATTTCCGAATTTGTTCAAACGCAAATTTCATATTTCAGCTCTAATGCTCTTATGCTCTATTTCAGCTCTAATTTCAGCTCTAATTTCATATTTCAGCTCTAACATACCTACATTTTACACCGCGAAACTTCCCTGCATCGCAGAATTGTTTGTGGTATTTTCCTATCGAGAAAATACAAACGTTTATTTCCATGACTTAAAACAATCCATATCATAATTCTGCAAACAATCTCTATACTTACATGTAACAGATATAAAACATATACATGAGAATCATAAAAACTGCCAAAGAAGAAACACAATGCTCATAAAATGATACTCGAGGCTAAATTTGAAGCAGTACAGATCCCGAAAAAAGCATGTTTCCGTCTTTTAAAAGGAAAAAATAAACATTCGTTTTCTCATAAAATACATACGTGTTTAAAATTCTTTAGCATTTTATATAAATATAGTTATTTTCTAAGAAATATTATCGATTTACGAAATAAAAAAGAACTTTTCGAATTTTTATTTCATCATACTATACAATTTAGTATAGAAGGGGTACTGCTTTCGCGAAAATTTTCGAATTCCAGATTTTGATGTTTTATGACTTCCAAAATAGGTTTTCAATATTTATGGAGTGTTGTTCGTCTGTGCGTCTGTGGTCGATTTCTTGCGTACACACGATAGCGGTAACAAATGTTAATGGATTTTTACGAAACGTTCTATCCGGCTTTTGTTATCAAACAATTTGGAACTGGATAGGTTTTTTAACATTTTATAACAAAGTTGAAAAGTGTTTATGACTTTGTTCATTCTGTCTGTCTGTCTGTCTGTCTGTCCGTTAGCACAGTAACTGCCGTAAAAATGACTTAATCAAAATGAAATTTTAATATGCTGTTCAGATGGTCTGTAGAACCTATGGGAATATAAATGAATAATATCACCCAATTAGTTTTGGATTGAACCCGGGTTGAAAAAATGAAATACATTGAGCCCTATGGGACCTAATTTTTCAAACATTTTTTAAGCGGATTTAAAATTCACAAATTGCTTCGAAAATTTTAGATAATAGTAAATTGTTCCATAAAATATATTAAAACAAATCAGCGAAATATATTCAGTAGCTTTTTAAATAAAAATTAAAATAATAATTACACATCTTATATGAAACGATCACGTGACCATGATATGAAACGTCACATGACCCACTTCAAAATGATATATGGCATCCATCTTGTTCCAAAATCGTGATTTTTTAAAGTTCTTTTTAATTCATATTAAGTATTGTATCCGTCCTAAAACTACTTTATTTTTGCTTAAATTCTGTGCATCTACATACTAAAACAACACAATGACAATATATTTGAGTTTAAATTCTCATTCAAATTTGATTATTTCTACAACTAAGCCTATTTTTCACCTATGTAAAATGTAAACAGCAAAATATGTAGAATGAATTGTATTAGAATTAGTGTATTTCTTTAACACAAAATAATTCAGTCCATGGTGTCTGCATGGTTGATATGAATGAAATATTAATTGATTTTATGAACAGAAGGACGATTTTTTTCGATGAAGTTTTAAGCATAGAGTTTATGAATTGTAGCTCCAAGGTCTTAATTTTTAAATAAAATAAATTATTATAGTATTGTGATAAATGAAATGAATGAAATCCTGCTTTTATAGAGAGATCCAGGCGTGTTATTTTTTGTATGACGTCATTTGAATTTATTTCAGTTGTTTTCGATGAAGTTTTCACAAAATTATTTAGCCCATGGAGTCTGCATAGCTGATATGAATAAAATATCCATTGATTTTACAAAAAGAAGGATTATTTTTTTCGATGGAGTTTTAAGCATGGAGTTTAAGTACTTGTAGCTCCATTTTCTTAATTTAAAAAAAATAAATTATTATAGTATTGTGATGAATGAAATGAATGGGAAAATGTTATGATTGAAATGCTGTTTTTATAGTTTTTATGAGATCCAGGCGTGTTATTTTTTCTATGACGTCATTTGAATGAATTTCAGTTGTTTTCGATGAAGTTTTCAAATATAATAAATTATCGTAGTATTATGATAGTTTTAAAAGTATTACCGTGGAATGTATTGCATTTTAGAGATATTTAAACTAGGCAATTTATGTTTCAATGCCGTCATTTGAATGAAGTTCATTTTTTTCAATGAATGTTTAAGTTTTCAAATATAATAAATCAATGTAGTATTGTGATAAGTTTTAAAATATTACCGAGGAATGTATTGCATTTTCGACTTTTTTAAATAAAATTGCATTGAAGTTGGAAAGTGTTTCATAATCAATGCTTTAAGCATGAATGATCTTTCTTGTTATTTACTGAAAAGTGCACAGTGCGTTTTGAGTATGAATTAATGATTTATATCCAAAAAGAAAAAAAAATTGTGAAACAGAAAATCATATATTTAACAGGTTTTTCATTCTAAATTTTACGCTTTATACAACGCTTTTCAACATCTATAGAATACCGGGTAATGTTTTTGATCAAAATATATTTACTGCCGTTGAAAAAACATTCAGTAATATATGCATTCCATTTTAATTCTAGCGAAAACTTCGAAAAACATTTGAAATTTTATATTTCCTCAACATGTGAGCATAGGACAAAATTTTACATAATCATGCATAAAATGGTTTAATTTATGGCTCAATTATCACGAGACGTAATAGTTTCAATCATTGTCATGAAAATAAGCGCGATACAATTTTGCTTATTCTTAAAGCCATTAGCCCCCCCCCCCCCGCCCCACCATAGGGAACAAATTACCCCTGCGTGTTACATTGTCAAATATGATATCTATCGAAAGAATTTTTCAAGGCCTTAAAGTGAAGAGTCACATACTATGATTGTAATCATTTGTACCCATGATGCCGAATGTTTAACACTTTACAACAAAGTTGAAAAGTGTTTATGACTTTGTTCATTCTGTCTGTCTGTCTACCCGTTAGCACGATAACTGCCGTAAAAATAACTTTATCAAAATGAAATTTTAGTACGTTGTTCAGACTGTCTGTGGGACCTATGGGAATATAAATCAATAATATCAACTAATTAGTTTTGGATTGAACCCGGATTGAAAAAATGAAATACATTGAACCCCATGGGACTTGATTTCTCAAACATTTTTAAGTTGATTTAAAATTCACAAATTGCTTCAAAAATTTTAGAAAACATTCAAATTACCCCATAAAATATATAAAAAAGAATCAGCAAAATATATTCAGTAGTTTTTTAAATAAAAATTAAAATAATAATTGCACCTTTTATATGAAGCGATCACGTGATAATTATATGAAGAGATCACGTGACCCACTTCAAAATAAAATACCGCATCGATCTTGTGTCAAAATCGTGATATTTAAAGCTATTTTTAATTCATATTTAGTGTTGTATCCGTCCTAAAACCACTTTAATTTTGCTTAAATTATGCGCATCTACAAACTGAAACAACTTAATATATTTGAGTTTAAATGATCATCCAAATTTGATTATTTCTACAACGAAGCCTACTTTTCACTGATGGAAAATGTAAACACCAAAATATGTAGAATAAGGTATATAAGAATTGCTGCATTTCTTTAACGCAAAGTTATTTAGCTCATGGAGTCAGCAATATAGATGACATAAATGAAATATTCATTGATTTTACAGAGAAAAGGACGATTTTTTCGATGAAGTTTTAAGCATAGACTTTAATTACTTGTACCACCATGGTCTCAAGTTTTTAAGTAAAAGAAATTGTTATAGTATTGTGATGAATGATTCAAATGGGGCTTTAAATGTTTTTGAAGTGTTTTGTAAGAAAATTGCTGTATATTCTTTAGTCTAAATAGAAATTTGGTACATATCAAAGTCCGGAAAGTTTAGAAACGTATTATGTTCATCGAAGAGGATTTCATTCGCATATGATATAATTAGAAATAAAACCCGGGGTTAGAAATAAGGCCCGGGTTCGATTCCCGCCACTGCCAAAACTGCAGCCATGTTCACGCGGAGTACGATCACGTTAAACATATGGGTCCGTATGTTTTTCCGAGAGGTTTGTGGTAGGGGAAGGAGGGTACGTTCCCTGTGGATGCCTCCCCCACTGGGTTCCGGTCTAAATTGGGTGTCACATCCTGGCCGTCCAACCAGTTAACTTACACCTTTATGGTAGGTCGCGCCAACGAGTTTGCCACGGTTGGAATTTGCCACGATCAGCATTTTCAAGGGTTGCGAACAGGCTGGTCGCCAAAGGCGGCTAGTTAGAAATAAAACATACGGATTCACCATGTGTTCAGGTTGTCAAATCAATAATTCAGTGATTTAATGGACAAGTGTAGGTTATTTGAGTTGAAGTATATAATTTCGTTTAACGGAAGTTAGTTTTGATATTAGTTTCTGGAGATAAAAAATAGTATTTCGTTTCATGATAGGTAGGCATGGTATTATTCATTCGAGTAGTCAAACATATCATTTCGTTGTTTTATAGCAGATAGTCATAATATTATTCGTTGGAGTTCAAACACGTTATTTCGTTTAATAGAAGATAAGCTTGAAATAATCCATTCGAGCTCAAACATATTATATAGAAGATATTCACATGGCATTATTCATTCAAGGTCATACAGATCATTTAGTTTCATAGAAGATAGGCATTATTCATTCAATCTCAAACATACCATTTCGTTTTATAGAAGATAGTCATTACATTATTCTTTAGAGTTCATATTATTTTGTTTCATAGAAGATACGCATGGAATCATCCATTCAAGCTTAATCATTTTATTTCGTTTCATAAAATATATGCATGACATTAATCACTCGAGCTCAAACATATTGTTTCATTTTATAGAAGATAAGCAAGACGTTCATTTAGGCTCAAACATATAATTTCGTTTTATAAAATATAGTCATGGCATTATTCGTTTGAGTTCAAACCTATCATTTTGTTTTATAGAAAATAGTCATGGTAGCATCTACTCGAGTTCTATATTATTCCGTTTTATAGAAGATATGCATGGCATTATTCATTCAAGTTCAAACATATTGTTTCGTTTTAAAGAAGATACGCATTGATAAGAATAATTCATTGGAGCTCAAACATATCATTTCGTTTCATAGAAGTAAGATATTACACTATTCACTCGAGCTCAAACATATCATTTATTTTTCAAATGATTTCTATACATTATTTTCTGTGATAAAATGTAGGCATATCATTATTCATTTGAGCTCAAACATATAATTTGTGTTTGATTAAATTTCAAAATAAATATTTTGTTGAAATATTATTTTTGGGGTATTTTCAAGTATTAATTTAAAATTGAACTTAATGCTTTACATATTATGTTCAAAGTTTGATGATATGAGAATTTTTCATTTATTCCGATGGCGTTGAGATGGACATTTTGTGATATTGTTAGACCACTGTAAATATTGAACAAAATTGCGCTTCATATTTTAACTAAAGAATAAACAAATTCGAATTAGAAACACTAACCCTGAATTATCTTTTGACATCATCTTGATTATCACAGCAACGTTGCTCACATATATTTTTCACTACACATTCAATGAACAAAGACCTAAACATATTTTATCAATATATAACCAGTAACGTATCAAACTTTATATTTTAAAACATCCAATGCTCTTAAACTCAAAATTACAAAACTGAGAAAATAATTTGAAGCCATATATAAAGAAAATTAGAGAGAAATATTTTAAATCTTTTTACTTTCTAAAATACTAATATATATACTGAATTATTCACATAAGACTTTTCACGATTCACTTGTTTATCCTTTTCACAGAAGCAGCTTGAAATAAAAAAACAAGAGAGGTTATAAAAAAATCAGCACTTTGTTGCGACAAAGTTCAAATATTAATAATGCATGTCTAAGAAAAGTCATTTCAAACAAAAGAGAAATTTCATTCAACACCTTCAAAAAAGGAAAAGTTTAGAAAGACAAATAAATACGAGAGTTTACTAAAATAGTACTTGCTTTCGCTTGTGACAAACAAAAATGATGATAACTCATAAAATGCGGTATTTACAGAAGGAAAAATTTAGTGAACTTACAGCGTCTTTTCATATTAAAACATACGCACATTTTGCTTCTAACGAAAAATTAAGGAAGTTAACTGTTGTTGTTTCTTGTTGATTGTTAAATGTTGCTGTTCTCGGGATATAACACTGGTCATTAGATATTTTTCAGAAAAACTGAATTTTATTTAAACATTTGAAAGGGTAAATTTTTGTTTAAGTTATAAATATATTCCGCTATCACTTTGTCATACATGTATATGAATTTGAATACATTCAAATTAACACAAGATATCTTATATTGAATAGCATAAGTGCGATTTAGACAGCGTATATATACAAAGTGGATATTATGCAAGGTGCATATATACAAGTTATACATTGCATCATATAAAAGCCATTTTTTAATAGTTTTACAAAATAAGTTAGATTTTGAGATAAAATTTAGAAGAATCCACATTGCTATACGACTAAAATTACACCAGCAACAATGAAAAACGTCTATGTCACAACAAAAATTTCTATTGACACATCTGTTATAAAGTCTGGTGTGGGCAGCACATGACTTTCCATATATAATGCAATGAATTTACAACATTTCCAGTAAGAAAAATTGATTATTTTTATAGTAGATATTTATATTCTTTCCAAGATATTGAATTTTCGTCAATGAGTCGCCATTTTCATTAATTTAGCGTTATTTTTATCCATTTGGCGAGATTTTCGTTCATTTAGTAGCATTTAAAAAAGTCGTCAAGTTGACGACATTCCACCCAATTCGTCGCCAAAATCTCGTCAAGTGTTATGGACGGAAAAATAATTTATTCTTACAGCAGATAAATGACTATTGGCGTTCAGATACAAATGTGTTACTCAAAGTATCTTTTTTCATGAATGGAACGAGCTAGATCTACGAGAATGATGTCACCCAATTGATGGCATGGTATTACATATGAAAAGTGAACATGTTTCTCAATAGGAAATATATTTTTTTTATATGATTTTTTGATATTTTTTTTTGAAAAATGTGCAATATCTCGAGAACAGCAGTTCATGTTAGCGTTCTAAAATTTATGTCAATCGTTTTCTAATGAAAAATTACTTAAGAAATATCTATTTGTGTAACTTTATTAGCAGTTTTGATTTTTTGACTATTTTTTCAAAATTTCACTCGAAAATTTAGGGGGTTCTGAAAATTCGATTGCGAATAAAAACAATAGGTTTCCAGTGTTTACGGATTGTAATTTTTGTACTAAATTTCATTCGAATCGGTCCATTCCTTCGTCAGTTATCGTCTCCTCAGACTCACTGACACACACACACACACACAGACATCACTTCAAAAATGTTCGATTCGTGATCAGGAATGCTTGAAACGTGCTCTCCAGTCGAAAACTCGAATTCGAATTTTTGACCCCGTCACAATACTTTCCTTATATATTATTGTATATAAGGAAAGTAATAAATTGACGAAGCAATTGTATTGTTTAATATAGGATAAACTGGATATCACAAATAATGTAAATCAAGCTCATTTGTACGCGATAATGAAAAGCCGTGTTTCCCTATTTCTTGTTATGAAATCCCATTCTTTTTCAAATAAAGACTATACAATTATATTATTTAACAATGGATAAACTGGGTATTAGAGATAATATGATCAAAGTTTGTTTTTACGCAGGCGTGAAAAAAAAAGTGCTCCCCTATTTCCTTCTATGAAACTACATTTTTTTTTTTTCAAATAAAGATGAAGCAATTTTATTGTTTAGCCGGCAAAGCCGACGAAGCAATTTCATTGTTTTTCATAATGGATAAATTAGATATCACAAATAATATAAATAAAGCTTATTTATACGCAGGAGTGAAAATAAGTGTTTCTCTATATCCTGTTATGAAACCACATTATTTTTTAAATAAAGACGAGGCAATTGCCTTATTTAATGATAGATAAACTGTGTATCACAAAAGAATCACTAAAAATATTGTTTTAATTTGAATAAATCTAGATAAATTCTGTTTCAAGGCTTTCAATCTTGCGAAAGTAGCTGAGATAAAAGCAAAATCATGAACACTGGATGCCTATAGGAAAAATATTATAAGAAAAAAAGCTTCAGAAGAACATTTTCTTTAAATAGAACGTCCTATGAATGAAGCAGTAAAAATTTTGAAAAATTCTCTCATATTACTTTGAATATAAGGAATTCAATTCTTAATTAGATTTTCTCATATGCATTTTGCTTCTCTGTACTCACAAGATGAAGAAAATATTTATAATATTATTGCTCTAAAATTTTACATTCCTGCTTTGATAGTCACTTTTAACTCTTTGAAATCAAATATTGCCATTTTAACAGATAATTATTATTTAAGCAAGAAATCACAAAAATTATGAAAATCTTGAATTAAAAATAATTTAAGCTTTGAAATTTTACGTTTTTATATTTTAAAATTTCATTTTACAGAATAAATGTTGATATTAGTTTTAAATTGCATAAATAAATTTCTTAGTGGCGTATTATTTTAATTTATCCTGAGTGTCCTCATGACTATTATATGTTACTTTATAATTCAGATTTTGTTTACTTCTTTTAAATGTAATTAACAAACCATAATATATATTTGGTCTATTAAATTATTTATATAATTAGAGAATTTTTTATCACATGTCATCATAGTTCTGTGGCAAAAATATATATAAGTAATTGTTTTATACCACATTGTTATAACACACAATATTACCGATTTTGCAGATAAAAAGGTACTGTGTACCCGTCAATACTAAAAAATTCCCACTAAACTCCTCTAAAAAACGCATTAATTTGTAAAAAACTCATTTTTTAGTATGAAATTATCGAAACCTCGGGAAATATTAAATGAAACCCTTCTAAAAAGCATTAAAACCAACGTGTGACCTTTACCTCATACTAAGATACCCGAAATGCGTTAAACGGCGCTTCCCTTGCTTCAATTCAATCCATGTTAACGCTTGCCATTTTAAACGTCTAAACTTAATGTTTGTACAGGCTGAACGAAAAATCTCGCATATGAAATAAAGTCATGAATATAAATTTTTGACCTTCAGTCATTGCAAGTAAAACAACATAGTATTTATTTAGCATTTTATACCAGAAAATCCCAAATCCATACGTGGTTCCAACACTGCGGAGCGCCATCCCATATGGAATTGGGCTTTCCTCGCATTGCAGTCCGCAGCTTGTGTATGAAATGAATGTCGGCCTTCTTCTGATTTATGAAACCATTCATTCCTTTTAAAATCCGCTGTAGAACTGAAGACGAGAGCGACAATAGGCGCTTAATGTGTTCGCTGGACAGCGACCTCTAGTGCTTAACCGCGTTACGTCCATGCATTGTATGACGAAAAATGCTTATTTATGTGTGTGTGCTCTGTCACCCCTTAAAGTTTTGCCCCATCGTTTTGAATTATATAGTCAAAATTCCGATATCCATTAGTCAAGTAGACGCTCTGAAGCATATTTACTAAGAGCATTAACTGCCCTTCAATAATGGATGTGCATATATCATTTAAACATTGTTTTTGTTATTTAAAGTGCAATGTATGTTTCCAGCTCATTCTTTTGCCGTTTTCATGCACGGTAGTATCTTTCATACATGATAGTATCGAGCTCATCACAGTCCTCACTGTATTGAAATACACCATAAATTGAAGGATCATGGCAAAAGTGAACAATGTTAACTTTTATCAGCAGAAATGGAAAGTAGAAATGGGATACTTAATGTGTCAAGCATCAAACGTTATCAAACAAAGTAATTTAGAGTTTAGATGAAAAATTGGAAATATCTGTATTTCTCCTTATTAGCAGAAATAGAATAATCAAATTTTGTAAAGCATAAAAAGTTATCAAGCAAATTTAAAGTTCAGGTGAAAAATTGGAATATTCATAGATAAAACTGAGGAGAGGGATGGCTCGTTTCGTTTGAGAGTTTCGAAGGTTTTGGGGGTTAAATTGGCGTACGAGATAAGCCTTTTGAACTCTGTGCGGACTAAATGTGTCTTGAGTAACTCCAGAGCCATCATATGCTCGTGCAGAGGGTGACTACGACTTTCAAAGTACTTAATCAAATTAGTTATTTTATGTCTTAAAACCCAGACAACTCCGTAAGCATTTTCTTGTATTTCTTAAATTTGATATCATTTAAATGAGTCAGTTTGACAATATCACAAAAAGATTTTAAATTCTTTTACGTGTTCTGTCATAGACGACTCACGACGAATGATACGTCCAAATATTTAAAAAAAATACAGCACTTTCCTCATATTTGTATAGCAGTGTAACTATGTACGATGTTTCGTCTCAGTCGGTTCAGGTGTTTTTGGAAAAAAATCGTTACAAAATATCAAACTGCTAAATGTGCACATGCCCCCAAGGGAGGCTAAAGACGTCATGAACAGACAAAAAAAATGTATCACGGCTATTTTTCACAATGATTAAAACTATCAAGTCTCGTTATCGTTTAGCCATAATTAAACTAATTTATGCATGATTATTTCAGATTTTTTTCTATGCTGCCATGTTAAAAAAATATAAAATTTCGAAGAAAATGCGAAGTTTCGCTCGAATTGGAAAAAAAATCTATCTAGATTTAATCAATCTAGTTTTAATCTTCTAGTTTAAATCTATCTAGTTAAATCTATCTTGTTTATCTTTTTTTAATCTATTTGTTTGTAAAATATTTTTTTATAACAAATATGGATTAAAATTTCAAGGACATCTAGTAATATTTATGGCTTATATCGTGGAAACAAGAAATCGACCACAGACATCAGACAGACTGACGGACTGACAGGCAAACAGACGAATATCACTCAAAAAATAGACAATACTACATTTAAGAAAGTAACAAGCAGATCAGAGTATTATAACATTCTTTAAATTCTCGCTTCTTCCATTTTCATTAATTTCGGAAGTCACAATTGCATAATTTGAATTTTAGACATTTCGAATAGTTTCACTATCCTTTTAAAGTTTAAATTCAGAACCTTCTTTAATACGCGAAAGTTTGCTGCATTGCAGAATTATTTGTGGTACTCTTTTATTGTTCAAAAATGAACATTTGTTTCCGTGACTTAAAAACAATTCATATCATAATTCTGCAATATATATGCACTGTAATTCGCAATTTCTCAATGCATAAGTAATATAATTTGAAATTTCTCTATATATATGCAATTTAATTGGCAATTTCTCAATCTATATGCAATGCATATGCAATTTATGTGATGTAAAATGTTGTTAATTAATTAAGTACTAATTAATTAACGATATTTACATACCTTTCACAGTTTAAATTTGAAATGTTCTTCAAACCGCGAAACTTCCTTACATCGCAGAATTGTTAGTGGAATTTTCTTATTGAGCAAAATGGATCGTTTATTTCCATGACATAAAACAATCCACATCGTAATTCTGCAAAGAATCTCTATACGTACATGTAACAGATATAAAACATATACATGAGAATAATAAAAACTGCCAAAGAAGAAACACAATGCCCCTAAAATGATACTCGAGGCTAAATTTGATGCAGGACAGATCACGAAAAAAGCATGTTTCCGCCTTTTAAAAGAAAAAAAATCTTTCGTTTTCTCATAAAATACATACGTGTTTAAAATTCTTTAGCATTTTATATAAATATAGTTGTTTTCTAAGAAATATTATCGATTTAAGAAATAAAAAAGAACTTTTCGAATTTTTATTTCCTCATACTATATAATTTAGTATAGAAGTGGTATTGCTTTCGCGAAAATTTTCGAATTCGAGATTTTGATGATTTAAGACTTCTAAGATAGGTTTTTAATATTTATGGAGTGATGTTCGTCTGTCTGTTGTCGATTTCGTGTGTACACAAAATAGCGGCAACAAATATTAATAGCTTTTCATGAAAAGTTATATTCGGCTTTTTATCAAATTATCTATAACTAGAATTTTTTTAATTCGAGCGAAAACTTCGAAATGCATGTGAAATTTTATATTACCTCAACATGTGAGCATAGGACAAAATTTGACATAATCTTGCATAAAATGGTTTATTTAGGGCTCAATGATCACTACACGTAATAGTTTTAATTATTGTCATGAAAAATAGTCGCGATAAAATTTTGTTTATTCTTCAAGCCATTAGCCCCCCCACAGGGGGGGGAAATTACCCCTCCGAGGTACATTGTCAAATATGCTATCTATCAAAAGAATTTTTCAAGACCTTTAAAGCGAAGATTCACACACTATGATTGTAATCATTTGTATCCATGATACCGAATTTTAAATTTTCTTTTTTAAAATTTGGAAATGAAAAGGAATCTGATATAAGAAAATCGAGTCAAGGGACATTCTATTGTTCTTTTAATTTATTTTTATTGGGGTTTAAAATTTTTTTGTAATATCTTGTAAGAATATTGTTGTATATATTTTAGTCTAAATAGAAATTTGGGACATATCAAAGTTCGTAAAGTTTAGAATCGTATTATATTCATCGTAGAGTATTTCATTCCTATATGATATAATTAGAAAAAAGTCATCTGGATTCACCTTGTGTTCAGGTTGTCAAAACAATAATTCAGTGATTTCATGGACAAGTGTAGTTTCTTCGAGTTGAAGTATATAATTTCATTTAATGGAAGTTAGATATGATATTATTTTTCGAGATAAAACATAGAATTTCGTATCATAAAAGGTATGCAAGGTATTATTCATTCGAGCTCTAATATATCATTTCGTTCTATGGAAGATAGGAGTTATTCATTCGAACACAAACATATCATTTCATTGTTTTATAGCAGATAGTCATAATATTATTAGTTGGAGTTCAAACACGTTATTTCGTTTAATAGAAGTTAAGCTTGAAATCATCCATTCGAGCTCAAGCATATTATTTTATTTTATAGAAGATATGCATGGCATTAGTCATTCGATTTTAAACATATTGTTTCGTTTTAAAGAAGATAAGCTTTGATAAGAATAATTCATTAAAGCTCAAACATATCATTTCGTTTTATAGAAGGTAAACTTTGCATTATTCACTCGAGCTCAAACATTTAATTTATTTTTCAAATTATTTCTATACCTTATTTTGTTTGATAAAATGTGGGAATATCATTATTCATTTGAGCTCAAATATGTAATTTGTGTTTAAACAAATTCAAAAATAAGTATTTTGTTGAATTTTTATTTTTGAGGATTTCTTCAAAAAAGAATGTAATATTTAACTTAATACCTGACATATTATCTTCACAGTTTGTTTATATGAAAGTTCTTCAATTATTCCGATGTTGTTGAGATGGAATTTCTATGATAATATTTGACCACTGTGAAAATTGGACAAAATTGTTCTTAAAAAATAACTAAAGAATAAAAAAATTCAAATTTAAAACACTAAGCCAGAACTATCGTGGGACCTAACCTGAATCATCACTGCAACGATGCTCACATATATTTTTCACTACGCATTCAATGAACAGATATAGATCTAAACATATTTTATCACTATATAACCAGTAACGTATAAAACTTGATATTTTACACATCCAATGCTCTTAAACTCTAAATTACAAAATTGAGAAAATCATTTGAAGCTATATATATCTGGTTATTTTGAGATTATTTAAAAGAAATATTTTAAAATTTTATACTTTCTATAATACTAACATATATATACGGAATTTTTCACATAAAATTTCATATAGCTTTTTCTCTTTCACTTGTTTATCCTTTTCACAGAAGCAGTTTGAAAAAAAGAGAGGTTATAAAAAAAATCAGCACTTTGTTGCGACAAAGTTCAAATATTAATAATGCATGTCTAAGAAAAGTCATTTCAAACAAAAGAGAAATTTCATTCAACACCTTTAAAAGAAGGAAAAGTTTAGAAAGACAAATAAATACAATAGTTTACTAAAATTGTGCTTGCTTTCGCTTGTGACAAACAAAAATGATGATAACTCATAAAATGCCGGTTTTTACAGTAGGAAAAAGTTTAATAAACTTGCAGCGTCTTTTCATATTAAAACATACGTACATCTTGCTTCTAACGAAAAATTAAGGAAGTTTATTGTTCTTGTTTCTTGTTGATTGTTAAATGTTGCTGTTCCCGGGAGATAACGCTGGTCATTAGATATTTTTCAGAAAATCTGAATTTTACTTAAGCATTTAAAAAAGTAAATTTTTGTTTAAGTTATAAATATATTCCGCTATCGCGTTGTCATACATGTACATGAATTTGAATACATTCAAAAACATGTTTGATTCGTGATCAGGGATGCTTGAATCGTGTTCTCCCGTCGAAAACTCGAATTCGAATTTTCGACCCCGTCACAATACTTTCCTTATACATTATGTATATAAGGACAGTAATAACATAAGCTATCTTATATCCAATAACATATGTACGTTTTATACAGGGTATGTATACAAAGTGTATATTATACAAGGTGTATATATACAAGTTATACATAGTATCATATAAAAGTGATTTTTTTAAATAGTTTTGCAAAATAAGTTACATTTTGAGATTAAATTTTGTTGAATCCACATAGCTATCAGATTAAAATTACACTAACAACAATGAAGAACGTCTATGTCAACACAAAAATTTTTATTGACACATTTGTTAAATAATGAAAACAAAACTTGATTTTGCGAGGTAGCGAAAACAAGTGCTCTCCTATTTCTTGCTATCGAACTACATTTTTTTTTAAAATAAAGACAAAGCAATTGCATTATTTAATATAGGATAAACTAGATATCACAAATAATGTAAATCAAACTCATTTTTACGCAGGCATGAAAAGAAGTATTTTCCTATTTCTTGTTATCAAACCCCAGTCTTTTCAAATAAAGACGAGGCAATTCCATTATTGAACACTGGATATACTGGGTATAAGAAATGATGTAATCAAAGCTTCCTTTTAAGCAGGCTTGAAAACAAGCGCACACCTATTTCCTTTTATAAAACCCCATTTTTATTCAAATAAAGACGGAGTAATTTCATTGTTTACTAAATGACAAACTAGATATCACAAATATTATAAATAAAGCTTATTTTTAAAAAAGTATTTCTCTATATCTTGTTATGAAACCACATTCAATTTCAAATAAAGACGAAGCAATTGTATTATTTAATAATGGATAAATTGGGTATTACCAATAATGTAAACAGGGTTTATTCTCAGACGGACGTGAAAACAAGTGTTTCTCTATATCCTGTTATGAAAGCACATTGTTTTTTTAAAAAAAGACGAGGCAATTGTCTTATTTTATGATATACAAACTGTGTATCACAAAAGTATCACGATAAATGATCGTTTTAATTTAGGTAATTCAAGATAAAATGTGTTTCAAGGCATTCAATCTTGCGAAAGTAGCTGAGATAAAGGCTATATAATGAACACTAGATGCCTATAGGGAAAATATTACAAGAACTAAAGCTGCACAAGAACATTTTATTATAATATTATTGCTCTAAAATTTTACATCCATGCTTTGTTAGTCACTTTTAATTCCCTGAAACCAAATATTGCCATTTCGACTGATAGTTATTATTTAAGCTAGAAATCACAAAATTATTAAAATCTTGAATTAAAATTAATTTTGGCTTTAAAATGTTACGTTTTTATAATTTAAAGTTTCATTTTACAGAATAAAGGTATATATTAGTTTTAAATAGCATAAATAATTTCCTTAGTGGCGTATTATTTTAAAAATTCATCCTGAGTGTGCTCATGACTGATGTTATTTCATAATTCAGATTTTAATTATTTCCGTTAAATGTAATTAACAAACCATAATATACATTAGATCAATTAAATTATTTATATAATAAGATTATTTTGTGTTATATGCTATCATAGTTCTGTGGCAAAATATACATAACTAATTGTTTGATACCACGTTAAATGCATCATACAATGTTACCGATTTTGCTGCTAAAAGGTATCATGTTCCCGTTAATACTGAAAATTTCCCACTCATCTCCTTTACATAATGCATTACTTTCCAAAAACGCATTTTTTTTAGTATGAACTTATCGAAACCTCAGTAAATATTAAACGACACCCAATGAATAGCATTAAAACCAACATGTGATCTTTACATCATACTAAGATACTCTAAATGCGCCAGATGATGATTTACTACCTTCAATTCAAACCACGTTAACGCTTGCCATTTTTACGTCTAAACTTCATGTTTATACCAGCTGGTCGAAAAATCGCGCACATGTAATAAAATCATGAATATAAATTTTTGTCCTTCAGCCGCTGCAAGTAAAATAACATAGTATTTATTTAGCATTCCATACTTGTTATTCAATGGGAAAACATTCACACTCAACAAATACCAATTTCGCGGTTTCTGACAGAAAATGTTCTTTGAATGGAATAGAAAAACGATAACGTCACTTTAGAAAGCCAGAGTAAATTCTGTTAATATACTTGACTCCATGTTTATACCTGTTGATCGAAAAATTGCCCACATGAAATAAAATCATAAATATAAATTTCTGTCCCTCATTTATTGCCAATAAGACATAGTAGTTATTTAGCATTTTAAACATATTATTCCAAGCAAAAATTATTCACAGTCAACAAATATCAGTTTCCAGATCTATGACAGAAATTGCACTTTGGATAGAATAGAAAAACACGAACATTAATTTAGTAAGCCGGAACAAATGCTGTTATGTTTTCCTCCCTACGGTACATATATTTTACTTTGACAAACACGTTTTTACCTAAAAAAATATTCTACATTACGAACTTCAAACTTTATCCATTTATTACACATATCCGCCTGTTCGAAAAATTATTTATTCCTTGTCTTTTAATGTAGAGAACACGAATCAAATATTATTAATTACTTATCTTGAACTATAAAATTTGAAAACGCTATTCTTGCAGTACGGTTCAAGAACTTGATTTGATGAAGCTGTATATTTTAAAATAATTCTGTTATTTTTTTTTCTTATAAAAGTTTTAAAAGTTAATTCAGATTCCCATCAGATTTTATTTTCTCAGAGGGTCATTCAGTTTATTTCGCAAAAATCTCTATCATTAAAGTATAAAGTTAAACCAAGAAGAAATTGTAGTTTAAGATTCACTCGCTTTTCTCATAAATTAATATATCTTTAAGTGTTCAGATAATATTGTACAAACAAGATTCAACTCCTACATCATATTCTTGATGATCTTAAATAAGGGTTAGCATTATTTAACGGGGTATCCTAGCCCTGAAAGAACAGTCGGGGGTTGACAAAAACAGTTTTCAGATTGTATAACTATTTTATAAAGTGGATTTTTTTCTTGTAGCTAGCTTGTTTTTGCAAGATTTTAATAATTTTAGTGAAAATATGTATCAGCATGATTACATTATAATGATATAGCAGGTATTGCAAATTTTACTTTATAATATTTTTCAAATTTTATTTCTTTTTCTATTCAATATCATTAGGTTTTTCAATTTTTCAAATTTTAAACCAAATTTATCTTGAAGTTTTAAATAAAAAGTTTGTACCTATCTCCAAAACACACTCATTGAGCAATCATTCATAAAATTCGGTTAAATAATTAAGGCTGTAAGTTCATGCTGTAGTTCGGATAAAAAAAAACCGCAGCGGAAATAATGAAAAAGTGTCATTTTAAAGTTTTTTCTTGTATCCGAAAACACAAAATGTAATTTTTCTCATATTTATAACCGTATTGCAGAGAGAAAATAATAATATATTTCCTGTCTTGGAGAATGATCCATGAAAATCGAGGTTTGCCCTTCGAAAAATTTTATACACTTTGTAAAGACAATTTCGATTATAAGAGTTCGCAATTTTGTCTCAGTAGCACGACTATAGAGCGACAATGGCCAGTTCGAAGACCGGGGTTTGATTCCCAAATGGAGCAGCACGGTTTTTTACAGTTAACCCTGTAACGAAGTAACCTTGTAGATTAGTGCCTAAATGTCGAAAGTCTGAATGTGACCTTGGTGCGACTGGCACGGATTCAGTGGACTCCCGGATATGGAGAGCTAATTTCACATTTGAGGTAAATGACCAGGCAGGATACTAATCTGCGAAAACATAGTTGTATCGGATGGCTAACTTGAGTTAAAAAATGCAGGATCGGGTCATTTGGATTGTCAGTGTCATGCTAATCTGACATTGAAGAATGCAGAGTTTACTTCGAAAATAAGAGCATGAAATTCCGTCCTAGCAGCTCTACAGCAGAGCGTCGGATGGCCAGTTCTAAGATCCAAGGTTCAATACCCGGCAGAGCAGTAAGTTTCTTTAAAACTTGTTAACAATTCGGACATGACTACTCGGCGAGGCAGAAAAGTGCCGTGTTCCTAAAATATGAAAAGAGGAAGTTTTGATACGGATTGGTAAGTACGCTTTAAGGCATCAATTGGATTTATATGCTTTGGACATCTTAGAACTAGAGTTCTGCATGAACTGAAATTATAGGAGTTACCCGATCTGGTTCGACTGTACCTGGACTTAAATCCGGGCCAAGCTTGAGAAATTTTCGAATGTAGAATCCGGACCCGACCTGGTCCGAAGACCGTTAAGTCGTTTCTCAGTCTGTATCAATAAAATATTTATCAAAATATGCCGAAAAACACAAATTTCTGTAATTTTTGAACGCAAAATAAGGTGATAGTTTCTTTTCTTTTCTTTTAACATATTTCAAACAGAAATCCAGAAAATGATTGCATGCACTTTAATGAATTTCATTCATAAATATTTTAAATATTGAATACATTCAATCCAGGTCAACCGGTCCAACTGGGTTAAGGCAGATTCCGGTCCAAAACCCTTTTAAAAGAATTTGGAACAATTCAGCCAGTGGGAGACGACCTGAGATCCAGGGCAGACACTGTGCAGATCTCTGCTTTATGTGCGAAAGAAAAGTTCTAAAAATGAACTTATTTCTGAATTCCAAAATCATGGAAATGATCTCAGCCATTAAATTTAATTTTTTTACGATCTTATATCATGCACTTTCAGAAATTTGCAAAAGAAAAAAAAATAGTGTATATATTCAGTAGTTTTGTTTTTCTCTTGGAGTGTACTATCCGTAGAATTTTATCCTATCGTGAAACTGTTTAAAACGCTTTCTTATTCTGTGAAAGGGAAAAAACTCTTTTTTTTCTATGCTTGAGAAACAATTCGCAGCATGGTTCTAGAAATATTATTTACATTAAAATGTATCAGGATAGAGAACCTATACGTTATGGTCATAAAAGTTTGTAAAGAGAGAAGAAAAATCTTCATAAAATAATTCTCGAGATTGAATTTAAAGCAGCCCATATCTTACAAAGTGTGCGTTTGCTTTGTAAAGAAAAAATACACATCTGTTTTCTCATGAAGTTCATACGTGTTTCAAATTCTTTAGCATTTTATACAAATATCGATGCTTGAAAAGAAATATTGCTTTTAGATGTTTTTGTTTCAATTTTGTTTATAAAATTCTTCTTAAATAATAAGAAGGTTGGAGATGTTTTTCGTTTGAAAGGCAGATAGAAAGTGAGAAACATTGAAAACATATTTTATTAAATGTAGTACAATTTTTGAAAAGGACAATTATATGAACAGGAACTTAAACTACCGATATCAACCAGGTAATTCGGTACTTTCAAAGACATATTTCACTAAAATGGGTTTGTTTCAATTTGATGAAGTATTCTTAAACAATACGGATTTAGATTTTTATCATTTAAAAGGCAAAGCAACTTAAGAAATATTGAAAACATATTTTGTTTAATGTATTATAATTTCTTTATAAAATATTTTCTCAGATATAAAATAATGTATAAAAATATTTCAACAGAGAATCAAACTACTGGTATATATCAAGCAAATCGATAATTTCTAAGAAGAAATATTAGACTGATATATGTTTGTTTCAATTTGGTTTATTAAAGCATTCTTAAACAAAATGAAAGTTGGTGGGGTTTTTCATTTAGAAAAAAAAAGAAAAAAAAACTTAACATACAAACAATGAAAACACATTATGTGTTATAGTTTCTACAGGGTGATTCTAAACGATGGGAATAAACTTTAAGAGGTGGTAGACCACACCTAAACAAGCATTTTTCGTCATACAATGAACGGTTGTAACGCACGGGGTTAAGCGTTAGAGGGCGCTGTCCAGCGAAAGCATTAAGCGCCTTTTGTCCCTCTCGTCGTCAGTTCTACCGTGGATTTCAGAAGGAATGGGTTGTTTCATAAATTAGGAGAAGGTCGACATGTATTTCATGTACATGCTGCAGACGGGAATGCCAGCAAATTCCTAACCCCATGCGGATTTGGGTTTTCCTCGCATTCCAGTCCGCAACTTGTATATGAAATGCATATCGCCCCCTCCTGATTTATGAAACAATTCATTCCTTTGAAAATCCACGGTAGAACTGGCGACAATAGGTGCTTCATGCTTTCGCTGGGCAACGCCTATTGTGTTTGAACCGCGTGCCTTACGACCATGCATTGTATGACCGAAAACGCCTGTTTAGATGTGTGTGTCCTGTCACCCCTTAAAGTTTTGCCCTATGATTTTGAATCATCCTGTTTACGCAGTTTCTTTCTCAACTGATAGTCAAAATTCCGATCTCCATTAGTCAAGTAGACGCTCTGAAGCATAGATACTAAGAGCATAAACTGTACTCCCATATTAGATGTGCATATATCATTTAAAAACTTTGCTTTTGTGGTTTGAAGTGCAAATTGTATTACCTCCTCATTCTTTTGCTATTTTCATACATGCTATTACCGAACTCACCACAGTTCTCACTGTATTGGAATATGCCATAAATGACCGGATCATGGCTAAAGAACAATGTCGACTTTTATCAGTAGAAATAGAAATAGGATACTTAATGTGTCAAACATCAAATGTTATCAAACAAAGTAATTTAGAGTTTAGATAAAAAAATTAGAAATTTCTGTATTTCTCGTTAATAGTAGAAATTGAATAGTCAAATTTTGTAAAGCATCAAATCTTAACAATCAAATTACAATCAAATAAAACTTAACAAACAAATGTAGAGTTCAGATGAAAAATTGGAATATTTATCGAAAAAACTGACGCGAGAGAGGGTTCGTACCGTTTCGAAGATTCGAGGTTTTTTGGGCGTAAAATTGGCGTATTAAATTCGCCTTTCCACCTCTGTGCAGACGGAATATGCCTTGAGTGACTCCAGGGCCTTTATGCTCGTACAGAAGGTGACTACGACTTTTAGAATACTTAATCGAATTAGTTATTTTATGTCTTAAAATGCAGACAATTCCATTAACATTGCCTTCTATTTCTTAAATTTGATATAATGTAAGTGATTCTGCTTGGCAATATCACAATACAAATTTATATTCCTTTACGTGTTCTGTCACAGACGGCTCACGACGAATGATAGGTCGAAATATTTAAAAAAATTTACAACACTTTCTTCGTATTTGTATAACAGTGTAACTCAGTACAATGTTTCGTTTCAATCGGTTCAGGTGTTTTAGGAAAAAAATCGTTACAAACTTTCAAACTTCTAAATGTGCTTCAGCACAATATACACCGGAGAAATATTGAATACATAATTGCGAGTTTTTACTAACATACAATTGTCTACATTTGCACAAAATGTGGTTTCAGGTGGTTGAGTAGTTTCTGAGATATTGTGTTGTTATAAAATTTATATTTCAGCTTATTGAACACGCCTAGTACGATATAAAAAAATAAGATCATTATTTTTGCCTTCCTATAGGAGTCTAACAGTGTACGAAATTTGGTTGCACTTGGTTGGATAGTTTCGAAGAATAGAGGGTTATTTCGATTTGGCGACAGACTGACAGACTTGCGAAATGCTAAAAAGTAGGGCATTGAAAAATGAATAATTTTTTAATTTAGCTGAAAAGTGTTATAAATGTGAGAACAATAATTTCCTTTTCTGGGGGGGGGGGAATAAATTACTTAATAAGTTCTCCTTTATGGACTGCAGTGTTTTTCCTTTTGACTTCTCTTGGATGGTTCTAATACTCTATTGGAGATACACTATTACAGTTAACTAGATTGTGGCTCAACTGTACTTTCTCATACACAGTATTCATTTTTTTTCATTTCAAATTTTACAACAAAAAAATTGAAGAATGGATATCGTGGGCGTAAATGATTACAACTATAGAATATTACCCTTCACTTTAAAGGGCTTGAAATAATCTTTCGATTGATACCATATTTAACAATGCACTCCCGGGGAGAAGGGACTTGTTCCCAAGGGAGGCTAATAACGTCATAAACAGAAAAAAACAAGAAAGATCAATCATGCTTAAAGCATTGATTATGAAACACTTTCCAACTTCAATGCAATTTTATTTAAAAAAGTCGAAAATGCAATACATTCCTCGGTAATATTTTAAAACTTATCACGATACTACATTGATTTATTATATTTGAAAACTTAAACCTTCATTGAAAAAAATGAACTTCATTCAAAAGACGGCATTGAAATATAAATTGCGTGGTTTAAATATCTCTAAAATGCAATACATTCCACGGTAATATTTTTAAATCTATCATAATACTACGATAATTTATTATATTTGAAAACTTCATCGAAAACAACTGAAATTAATTCAAATGACGTCATAGAAAAAATAACACGCCTGGATCTCTCTATAAAAGCAGGATTTCATTCATAACTTTCTCCATTTCATTCATCACAATACTATAATAATTTATTTTATTTAAAAATGAAGACCATGGAGCTGCAATGCATAAACTTTATGCTTAAAACTTCATCGAAAAATATCGTCCTTCTGTTTATAAAATCAATTAATATTTCATTCATATCAGCCATGCAGACTCCATGGACTGAATTATTTTGTGTTAAAGAAATACAGTAATTCTAATACAACTCATTCTACATATTTTGCTGTTTACATTTTACATAGGTGAAAAATAGCCTTAATAGTAGAAATAATCAAATTTGAATGAGAATTTAAACTCAAATATATTGTCATTGTGTTGTTTTAGTATGTACATGCACAGAATTTAAGCAGAAATAAAGTAGTTTTAGGATGGATATAACACTCAATATGAATTAAAAAGAACTTTAAAAAATCACGAATTTGAAACAAGATGGATGCCATATCTCATTTTGAAGTGGGTCATGTGATCGTTTCATATCATGGTCACGTGATCGTTTCATATAAGATGTGTAATTATTATTTTAATTTATATTTAAAAAACTACTGAATATATTTAGCTGAATTTTTTTTTATATATTTTATGGAACAATTTGTCTATTACCTAAACTTTTCGAAGCAATTTGTGAATTTTAAATCCGCTTAAAAAATGTTAGAAAAATTAGGTCCCATAGGGCTCAATGTATTTCATTTTTTCAACCCGGGTTCAATCCAAAACTAATTGTGTGATATTATTCATTTATATTCCCATAGGTCCTACAGACCGTCTGAACAACAAAATAAAATTTCATTTTGATTAAGTCATTTTTACGGCAGTTATCGTGCTAACGGACAGACAGACAGACAGACAGACAGACAGAATGAACAAAGTCATAAACACTTTTCAACTTTGTTGTAAAGTGTTAAAAATTGTATCACTGCTATATTTCACAATGGTTGAAACTATGAATCTCGTTATCATTTTGCCATAATTAAACTTATTTATGCATGATTATATCAAATTTTGGTCTATGCTGCTATGTTAAAAAATAAAAAATTTCGAATAAAATTCAAAGTATCGTTTGAATTTAAAAAAAAATCTATCTAGTTTTAATTTTTTTTTAAAACAAAGCTAGATATAAGGTTTCATGAACATCTACTAATATTTATGGCCTATATCGTGGACACAAGAAATCGACCACAGACATCAGACAGACTGACTGACTGACAGGCAGACAGACGGACATCACTCCAAAAATAGTCATTACTACATTTGAGGAAATAACAAGCAGATCAGATTATTATAACATCCTTTAATTTCTCGCTTCTCTGATTTTTATTAATTTCGGAAGTCACAATTGTATAATTTGAATTTCAGATATTTCGAATAGTTTTACTATCCTTTTAAAGTTTAAATTCAAAACCTTCTTTAATACGTAAAAGTCAGCTGCATCGCAGAATTATGTGTGGGTCTCTTTTATTGTGCAAAAACGAACATTTGTTTCCGTGACTTGAAAATAAATCATTTCATAATTCTGCAATGCATACACAATGTAATTTGCAATTTTTCAATACATATGTAATATAATTTGCAATTTTTCAATATATATGCGATCTAATTGGCAATTTCTAAATCTATGTGCAATGTAATTTGCAATTTATCAATGTATATGCAATATAATTTACAATATATCATTGTATATGTAATGAAATTTGCAATGTATATGCAATGTAATTTGTAATTACAGTTTAAATTAGAAAAGTTCTTCGGTTCGAGAAAACTCCCCTGTATAGCAGAATTGTTTGAGGCATTTTCTTATTGAGCAAAAACGAACGTTTATTTCCATGACTTAAAACAATCCATATCATAATTCTGCAAACAATCTCCATACTTAACATGTAACAGATATAAAACATATACATGAGAATCATAAAAACTGCCAAAGAAGAAACACAATGCTCATAAAATGATACTCGAGGCTAAATTTGAAGCAGTACAGATCCCGAAAAAAGCATGTTTCCGCCTTTTAAAAGAAAAAATAAACATTCGTTTTCTCATAAAATACATACGTGTTTAAAATTCTTTAGCATTTTATATAAATATAGTTGTTTTCTAAGAAATATTATCGATTTTCGAAATAAAAAAGAACTTTTCGAGTTTTTATTTCCTCATACTATATAATTTAGTATAGAAGGGTATTGCTTTCGCGAAAATTTTCGAATTCGAGATTTTTATGTTTTTAGACTTCCAAAATAGGTTTTCAATATTTATGGAGTGATGTTCGTCTGTCCGTCTGTGGTCGATTTCTTGTGTACACACGATACCAACAGCAAATGTTAATAGATTTTTACGAAACATTATATCCGGTTTTTATAACAAACAACTTAGAACTAGATAGAATTTTTTTTTTAAATTAGATCGAAAATTTTGAAATGCATTTGAAATTTTATATTTCCTCCACATGTCAGAATAGGACGAAATTTGACATAATCTTGCATAAAATGGTTTATTTATGGCTCAATGATCACGAGACGTAATAGTTTCAAGTATTGTCATAAAAAATAACCATGATACAATTTTGTTTATTCTTAAAGCCATTAGCCCCCCCAAGGGGGAACAAATTACCCCTCCGGGGTACATTGTCAAATATGATATCCAACAAAAGAATTTTTCAACACCATTAAAGTGAAGAGTCACACACAATGATTGTAAACATTTGTATCCATGATACCAAATTTTTAAATTCCTTTTGTAAACTTTGGTAATGGAAAGGAATCTGATATGAGAAAATCGAGTCAAGGGATATTCTATTGTTCTTTTAATTTATTTTAATTGGGGTTTAAAATGTTTTTGTAATATTTTGTAAGAAAAGTATTGTATGTTTTTTAGTCTAAATAGAAATTTGGGACATATCAAGCTTCGAAAAGTTTAAAAGCATATTATATTCATCGTAGAAGGTTTCATTTGTATATGATATAATTAAAAAGAAAACATACAGATTCACCTTGTATTCCGGATACCAAAACAATAATTCAGTGATGTCATGGACAAGTGTAATTTATTCGATCTAAAGTATATAATTTCGTTTAAAGGAATGCAGCTGTGATATTAGTTTTTCGAAATAAAACATAGTATTTCTTTTCATAGAAGGCAGGCATGGTATTATTCATTCGAGCTCAAACATATCATTTCGTTTTATGGAAAATAGGCATTAATCATCCGATCTCAAAGGTATCACATCATTGTTTTATAGCAGATAGTCATAATATTATTTGTTGGAGATCAAACATAATTTTTCTTTTAATAGAAAATAAACATGAAATCGTCCATTCGAGCTCAAGTATATTATTTCGTTTTATAGAAGATAAGCAGGACATTATCCATTCAAGCTCAGATACGTCATTTAGTTTTATAGAAGATAGGCATTATTCAGTCAATCTCAAACATATCAATTCGTTTCATAGAAGATAGTCATGGCATCAATCGTTCGTTTTAAAGGCGAAGCAATTGTATTATTTAATGATGGATAAACTGGATATCAAAAAAGTGTCACGAAAAATATAGTTTTAATTTGGATAATTCTAAATAAATACTATTTCAAGGCTTTCAATCTTGCGAAAGTAGTAAAGATAAAGGCAAAATCATGAACATTGGATTCCTATAAGAAAAATATTATAAGAATTAAAGTTGCAAAGGAACATTACCTTCAAATAGAAGGTCCTATGCTTGAAGCAGGAACAGTTTTAAAATAGCTTTCATATTACTTTGAATATAAGGAATTCAATTTTTAAATAGTTTTTCTCATATGCATTTTTCATCTCTGTGCTCACAAGATAAAGAAAATATTTATAATATTATTGTTCTAAAATTTTACATTCATGCTTTTTTAGTCAATCTTAATTATATACCAAGTTAAATATTTGAATAAACCTACATGTTTAGAAAATAGTTATTTGCATTTAATTCTCTAAAACCAAATATTGTCATTTTGACAGATAGTTTTCATTTAAGCTAAAAATCATAAAAATTAAGAAATTTTGAATTAATATTTTAAGCTTTATGTTACGTTTTTATAATTTAAAATTTCGTTTTACAGAATAAAAGTATATATTAGTTTTAAATAGTATAAATAGTTTTCTTAGTGGCGTATTATTTTAAAAATTTATCCCGAGTGTACGCATGACTGATATTATTTTATAATTCATATTTTGCTTATTTCTTTTAAATGTAATTAACAAACCACAGTATATATTAATTCCATCAAATTATTTGTATAATTAGAGAATTTTGTATTATATGCAATCATAGATCTGTGGTAAAATATACATAAGTAATTGTTTTATACCACGTTGAAAGCATTACACAATATTACAGATTTTGCAGCTAAAAAGATATTATGTTCCCGTCAATACTGAAAACTTCCCAATAAACTCCTCTCAAAAACGCGTTGCTCTTTTTTTTAGTAAGAACTTATCGGAACCTCAGTAAATGTTAAAAGACACCCCATTAAAACCAGCTTGTGAACTTTGCCTCATACTAAAATACTCTAAATGCGCCAGACCACGATTTTCCAGCTTCAATTCAAACCGTGTTAACGCTTGCCATTTTTACGTCTAAACTTCATGTTTATACAGGCTGATCGAAAAATCGGACGTATGTAATAAAATAATGAATATACATTTTTGTCCTTCAGCCGTTGCAAGTAAAATACATAGTATTTATTTAGCATTTTATACCTGTTATTCAATGCAAAAACATTCACACTCAACAAATATCAGTTTCGAAGTCTGATATTCGAGGTCTGCATGGACTGAAATTTTGGGCGTCACCTGATATGGTTCGACAGTACCTGGGTTTAAATCCCGGCCAAGCTTGAAAAATTTTCGAATGTAGAATCCGAACCCGACCTGGTCCGAAGACCGTTGAGTCGTTTATCCTTCTGTATCAATAAAATATTTATCAACACAGATTTCTGCAATTTTTGAACGCAAAATGAGGTGATAGTTTCTTTTTCCTTCTTTCTACATTTATCTAACAGAAATCCACAAAATGACTGCATGCACTTTATTGAATTACATTCATAAATTTTCTAAATATTGAATATTTTCGGTCCAGGTTGACCGATCCATCTCGACTAAGCCCGTTTCCGGTCCAAAATCCACTTAGTGGATTCATCTTAGTGGATATCCACTTAGTGGATACCACAATTCAGCAAGACGGGACGGCCTGGCGTGAGATCCAGGGCAGACCCTGTGCAGAACTCTGCCTTGTGTGCGAAAGAAAAGGTTCTAAAATTGACCGTATTTCTATGTTTCCAAAATCATGGAAATGATCTCGACTATTAAATTAATTTTCTTTACGATCTTATATCATGCACTTTGAGAAATTTGCAAAAGAAAAAAAAAACAGTGTATATTTTCTGTAGATTTGTGTCTCTCTTGGAGTTTCTCTCGAAAATATTACACTAACCGTAGAATTTTATCCTATCGTGAAACTGTTTAATAATCTTTCTCATTCTGTGAAAGCGAAACTATTATAAGTTTATTTTTTATGCTTGAGAAGCAATTCGCAGCATGATTCTACAAGCATTATTTACATTAAAATGTATCAGGATGGAGAACCTACTCTTTATGGCCATAAAAGCTTCTACAAAAAGAAGAAACATGTTCATAAAATAATTCTCGAGGCTGAATTTAAAGCGACACAGTTCTTACAAAATGTGCGTTTGCTTTTTAAAGACAAAATACACATCTGTTTTCTCATGAAGTCCATACGTGTTTCAAATTCTTTAGTATTTTATACGAAAATCGATGCTTGAAAAGAAATATTACTCTTAGATGTGTTTGTTTCAATTTAGTTTATAAAAGTGTTCTTAAATAAGGTTGGAGATGTTTTTCGTTTGAAAGGCAGATAGGAAGTGAGAAAGATTGAAAACATATTTTATTAAATGTAGTATAATTTTTGAAAAGGACCATTATCTGAGCAGGAACTCAAACTACCGATATCAACCAGGCAAGTTGATACTTTCTAAGCAATATTTCACTAAAATGGGTTTGTTTCAGTTTGATGAAGTATTCTTAAACATTACGGTTTTAGATTTTTATAATTTAAAAGGGAAAGAAACGTAAGCAATATTGAAAACATATTTTGTTTAATGTATTATAATTTCTTTATAAAATATTTTCTCAGATATAAAATAATATATAAAAATATTTCAACAGAGAATCAAACTACTGATATATATGAGGCAAATCCATGATTTCTGAGAAATATTACACTGATATATCTTTGATTCAATTTGGTTTATGAGAGTATTCTTAAACAAAATGAAAATTGGCGGTGTTTTTCATTTAAAAGGAAAAAAAACCACTTAACATACTAACAATGAAAACACATTATGTGTTAAAATTTCTACAGGGTGATTGAAAACGTTGGGAATAAACTTTAAGAGGTGATAGATCACACTTAAACAAGCATTTTTCATCATACAATGAATGGTCGTAACGCACGGGGTTAAGCGTTAGAGGGCTCTGTCCAGCGAACGCATTAAGCGCCTGTTGTCACTCTCGTCGTCAGTTCTGCCGTGGATTTCAGTAGGAATGGATTGTTTCATAAATTATGTGAATACCGGCATGCATTTCATGTACCAGCTTCTGACGGGAATGCCAGCAAATCCCAAATCCGTATGTGGTTCCAACACTACGGAGCGCCATCCCATACCGATTTGAGCTTTCCTCGCATTCCACTCCGCAGCTTTTATGTGAAACGCATGTCGGCCTGCTCCTGATTCATGAAACCATTCATTCCTTTTAATATCCACGGTAGAACTAACGACGACAGTGACATAAAGCGCTTAATGCGTTCGCTGGACAGCGACCTCTAGCGCTTAACTGCGTGCGTAACGTCCATGCATTGCATGACGAAAAATGCTTGTTTATGTGTGTGTGCTCTGTCACACATTAAAGTTTTGTCCCATCGTTTGGAATCCGATATTCAAAATTCCGATATCCATTAGTCAAGTAGACGCTCTGAAGCATAGATACTAAGAGCTTTAACTGTCTTTCAATATTGGATGTGCATATATCATTTAAACATTGTTTTTGTTATTTAAAGTGCAATTACCTCCTCATTCTTTTGCCGTTTTCATACACGGTAGTTTCTTTCACACATGGTAGTATCGAGCTCACCACAGTCCACACTGTATTGAAATACACCATAAATTGCAGGATCATGGCAAAAGAGCAATGTCAACTTTTATCATCAAAAATGGAAAGTAGAAATGGTATACTTAATTTGTCAAGCATCAAACGTTATCAAACAAAGTAATTTAAAGTTTAGATGAAAAATTGGAAGTATCTGTATTTCTCCTTATTAGCAGAAATAGAATAATCAAATTTTGTATTAGTGTAGACTGCTATAGGAAGGCAAAAATAACGATGTTATTTTTTTATATCGTACTAGTCGTGTTCAATAAGCTGAAATGTAAATTTTATAACAACGCAATATCTCAGAAACTACTCAACCGTCTGAAACCAAATTTTCGCAAATGTAGACAAACGTATGTTTGTAAAATCTATATCGAAATTATGTATTCAAAAGTTTCCCCGGTGTCGTGTACATTGTGCTTAGGCACATTTAACAGTTTGATATTTTATAACGATTTTTTTCCCAAACCCCCTGAACCGACTGAAGCGAAATATTGTACAGAGTTGCACTGCTATACAAATATGAAGAAAGTGTAATTTTTTTAAATATTTAGACGTATCAATCGTCGTGAGCTGTCTATGACAGAACACGTAAAGGAATTTAAAATTGTATTGTGATATTGTCAAAACGACTCAATTAAATGATATCAAATTTAAGAAATTCAAGAAATGGTAACGGAGTTTTCTGGGTTTTAAGACATGAAATAACTAATTTGATTAAGTATTTTATAAGTCGTTGTTACCCTGTACACGAGCATATGAGGACCCTGAATTCACTCAAGACACATTCCGTCCACACAGAGGTCAAAAGGCGTATTTAGTACGTATCAAAGGAAATAATTTTGGACGTATAAAAAAATTATCTCGCATTGCGCTCACACAGAGGGCGAAGAGCATATTTATGGCAAATTAATCAGTCGTATCAGAGGGTAGCTTCGATGTACAGAACTCTGTGTCCAAGGCTTATTATGCACCTGCTTAGTGAGATAAGGTGTAGGTTAGACATATTGCGCTAGATTAGCGGTGGTGTGTTAATGCAGCGGGCAACTACACCTTTTGAAAAACTTTATGGATTGATTCAATTAATCCCTTCTTTAAATCTCTGGCAAAGCAACATTTTCTAAAGTAAAATAAATAATCATTTCATGCATGCTTTATAATTAAAAACCGAATGGCACCAACTTTAAAACATTGGTTTAGTAAGGATGTATCTCGACAACTGTTTTCGAGTTGCGAAAAGAAGCTCAAAATTTCACACTTTTTGCCTTCTTATATACATAGCATAAAATTTAGGGAAAGTAATGTAACTTACTCGAAAACTCGAATCGAACATTATTGATGAGAAATAATCTTTAAGATTCCATGAGCATGAAACTACAGTTTTTGAAGGAACGTGTGTGAATTAGTGCTTGTGTTCCTCAGGCTATGGAAGCAATGTCTCACAGACGACTGGAACGTTCGACTGGAAATTTTGGATACTGAGATCTTATTGATTTTAAAAGCAAACGAACTTTCGGAATATCTCCTAAATTTTCGAATGAATTTTTGAATGAAATGTAGAAAAATCATGAAGGAAATCAGCACATGCAATAAAATTAAATAAATAAATATTTTATACAAATGTTTTATTCGAAAACGGATGGCACAAATTTATGTAGTTCCATGATTGTCGTTTTTGCTGAGAGGATGTCTGTATGTCTAATTGTCAAATTAGATTTACGTGAAATATAAGTTCTTGAATATAAGTTATGTGGAATATAAGGTATTTCGAAATATATTTACATGTTGCCATCACGAAGCGTGCACAATATTTATTAACTATTCAAAGCCAAACATATTTTATCGTGTTTGTTGGGTTAGTTCCCCATGAAAAAAGTAAAGTCATTGCTTAACGTAGGGAAAATCATATGCTGCCTCCACCAGGTATTTTATTACAATAATGAAATAAAAAATTACTCCAGTGAAATCCGCAACATTGTGGCGTCTCAGCAGGACTAGTAGAAAGACATACCAGAAACAATTATCGCACCCCCTCCCCCCAAAAAAAATTAAATGCAGTAACTCATAGCCTCAGACTCGTTCTCGGCTCTGAGTAAAGTAAATAATAACCTCAGACTCGTTCTTGGCTCTCAAAATAAAGGGTGAGCTGAAATGTGTCACGTGGCTTCATCTTGCAAAGAATTTTCGTCTAACAAATTTTCACGTTGTTATGTCATTTACACGTGACTATGCCGATCCGGTGGTCGAGCACTCAGGGACATGCGTTTCCAACTGATCGCTGGATTGCCGGGTTGCGGGTTCGAATCCCGCCAGTGGGCATGGATGTTGTCATGTCGAGGCCAAGTCAGACTTCCGCCTTTCGGGGAGCCTCTATAAAAGTGATGCTGCAATTCTCCTCCCCTTCGCCTTGGGATTCCCTGGGGGGTCTTGTGGACGTGGTGCGTAGTCTCTCCTTCACCACGGGGGAATTAGTAACGAACGGACACGTGACTATATTGCAAATACGCTCACTGCCTTCAGTTTAAATGTACTCCCGGTATATATGCTTTTGATTCGTATAGTACATACATAGGTCGGAGCGTATATCATATAAAATATAAAATACATAAATAAATAAATAAAAAGTGAAATATAAGTTTTGAGAAAAAAACAAGGTTTTTAATGTCTTCCTTTACAAAGCAGTGGCGTGCGGAAAAGTAGAATTATTTTTATCATACACGAAATTGAACTAAATGGATGTTATAGGCAGATTCAATTAAAAAAAATATTATGTATATATATATATATATATATATATATATATATATATATATATATATATATATATATATATATATATATATATATATATATATATATATATATATATATATATATATATATATATATATATATATATATATATATATATATATATATATATCATATAATGGCCAGTAAACAAATTCAAAAAGAATTCCTATGCATATCCACTAAAATCAAAGGCACTACTCAGGAAAAGGCGCCAAGCCGCTCTATACTCCGAAGCAGAATGTAATCCAAGAAAAAGAAGATTTAAAGGAACTTGGGATAACCAAATGCTTTGCATTTAATGGTTGGGGAGGATTGCGACTCCCCCTCCCGTTTAAAGCTGCTTTTCCAGCCTAGGCAAACGCTCACGGTACCAATGCAAAGCAAAGGTTGGTCCCCAATGCGTGCTAATACGAAGGCACCCGGACACGGAAGAACAAGACAACCAAACAGAAGGAAACTGGACCAAAAGTGATTCCTGCCCAACTCGCTATCATATATATGTTCTATTTACGCATGCGTGCTTTCTTAGCAGGCACGCATAAACTTTATTTACTTGCAAATTGAAGAAGTAAACTGTCAAAATCTACATGATCCTTGAAAATCGATCTATAGCAATCCTTTAAGAAATAAATAGGATAATGTTTATATAAAGCCTCTGTAATGATTTTAATATTGCTATTATTGCAATCTTTTTTAAACGTGTTGTAAATTTGATTTCTCTTGAAGTGTCCGAGTATGATATTTCTGAAAATATTTTTGGTAAGATTAGTTTTCCAATCGATGATATGATTTATCTTAATACTATATAATTCTCTTTTGTCATATAACTTTGTATAATGACCATATAATCCATGTTTTTTATTGAGATGTCCAGAAAATTTACCGCTTCATTTTCTTCTTTACAATTTTCTATTAATTCCAATTCCGGTGGGTAGAATGTGAAATCGAAATTGGTGGTGGTTTCATAACTCCCCAATAGCACATCGTCAACATACCGGAAATATGGTATCTCCGACAAAATATGGGTACCTTTTTCATATGTTGAGAGGTAAATATCGGCTAAGATTGATGAGCAGGCTCCTCCCATTGGGATTCCCTTTATTTGTCGGTAATAATTTTTTCCGTTATATAGAATATTTTCTTTTAATACCAGTTCAATAAGATCAAGGTATCTACGATAAGTAATAAAATCCTTCAAATCAAATTCTTCATGTAATTTTTCCAAGATTGAATATAAATTAGATAAATCAATGTTGTTAAATAGGTCGCGGAAATCAAAGCTTTTAAAACATATATTTTTATTACAATGTTTTAATCGATCGATAACTTCTACTCCATTTTTGTTCATGACATGATTCTGTTTTTTGATGTTTTCCATCACAAACTTGAGGATGTTCAATAGTCGTTTATTAGCAATTGTCAGATATGATCCACAGCCAACGGTAACTGTACGGAATTTCACAGGCTCTTTATGCATCTTTGGAATGAGGATTAGATATAGAAATTTAACAGTTTTTATTTCATTACCGATTCGTTTGTACATAGCTTTAATCCTATTGGATAGAACGTTCCCATTATTATGTAAAGGGGTGTACATAGTACTGTCTAGATAGCAGTGAAGAAGTGTATCTATGTAAAACTTTTTGCATGTAAATGCAAAATGTGATACCATCTTCTCAGTATAAGTTATAGCAAAATTTTCTTTTATAGTTTGTATAGCTGCAGGTATTGAAAGATTCCTAATTCTGTTATTTTGTCTGATGTAAAAAAACTGAAATTCTTTTGAAAAATTATATTTCCATTCATGAAAGGCTTGAATAGGTAAACTGTGTTTTACTGCTATTTTATAAATGAATTCTTCTAGATCTTGATTGAAATTTATATATATATATTATTATATAAAATTGATAATTTGCAAAAAACTTTAATCACCTAATCTGTATTTTCTTCTAACAACTTAGCACAATATCAATTTTGGATAAAGTTACGATTTATATACTATTGTTTTAAATTAAATCTGACCCACACCTTTAATATGTTTCAATTTCGTGTGGGCCACTACTGTGTATGGGGACAATTTTAAAGAATTCTTTATTTTTCGAACAATTTTTCCATTTTCGGGTAAAATATTTCCATTTTCATCTCAGGATACAGCGGCGCAATGCTTGGTAACCACAGTATTAAATAATTTACCATATTTCCAGGTAAATTACAGTAGCGTAGCTTCATATTTTTGACTGGGGAAGCTGAGCGATGGCGATTTAGCATGGAAACGGTTATTGTACTATAAGTGAAATTCATATTGGATTTCGCAATTTCAATAATTTTTATTTCCTTGGGGAGTAAAATAAAATAATTTAACACAATAATGCTAAGAGTGAATGAAATGCTCGATATTTCAAAATATGTTATCTATGTAAGATGAATGAGTAAAAAATATAATATTTCAAATATTTCCTTATTTCTAAATTAGTTGAACTTTTACAACCATTCTATTGATTTCCGGCCGTCCAAACAGTTTCCTTGCACCTTTCTGGTAGGTCGGACGGTCTGGTTCTCAACAACAACAACAATTATTTTATTGAATATGAAGTTATGGTCGCTCCCACTCGTAATAAAAGTCAGCGATTTTCTAAGTAATACATATAAATTTGCAAAGTTATTTAAAAATAATATTAAATAAAAGTATGATTAAATATTTCTTTAAATTAGATTTTAAACAGCGGAGGCTCAGCTTTTGAGCCTCAATGGACGCCACGCCATTGGTAAATTATCATTTAATTAAAAAAAAATGTGGCTAAATTACAATACAATATCAAATATTTATTTTACGGGAAAAAATATCAAAGTTTATATTTTGGGAAAGTTTTAATAACTACAGAATTGAATTAAAAGTACATTACAGAATCCAATTTTATTCCAGAACCCCATAATATTTCTTCGAAAACATCAATATATACATAAAACGCTTAAGGATTTGAAACGCATATGCATTTTATGTGAAAGCGAAAAGTATGTTTTCTTCAGAAAGCGAAAACATTCTTTTTTCAAGAACCTTCTATAGCTTTCAATTCATCCTTGAGTATTATTTTATGAACATGATATTCTTTATTTGGATATTTGTATGATCTAAAAGCATGCATTTATACTTTCCCATTCTATCTCACAGAAAAAGTTTTGTTTGACTGGATTTGTTTTTATTTTGACGAAAAATCAAGTTCCAATACCACAGAACGCAATCCGAATACGTGAATGTATGTGTGTGTGTGTGTGTGCATAAAAACTGTAAAACGGTTTGCTCGTATCACTAAGAAAATTTATATAGGGGTGGGATAGCCCAGTGCTTAGCGCGAGGGGATTGCACTCGGACGGCCCGAGTTCGATTCTCGGCTCTGCCCAAATTGTCCCCCTGTTCACTCGGACACGTTAAATATGTATGTCGGTAAGTCCTTTCGAGAGGTTGCCCTCACTGCAAAGATCGTCACATGTGTGACAGTGACGTTTTAGTCACGTGACAACTGGGTCACAATGTGACATCATATTTGTGACTTCTATGCTACGTAACGTATTAGTAACTTTGTAACTTCATTGTGACTATATTCTGTGACGCATTCACAATTTAATTAACACGTAACAATGTGACGACTTTACAATGGCAATTACAGTGTGACGTCACAAACAAGTTAATATGCGACGTCACAAACGACCATGAAAATGACCAAAATGACTTCGCTGTGACTTCAATATGACATTGCTGGTACTGCACCGTTCTGTGACGTCCCAAAGTTACAGTGTGACGTAAATCTTACGTCACAGTGAAAAAAATGTTTTTAGGGTGGTGGTAGGGGAAGGAGAAAACGGTCCCTGTGAATGCCGCACGTTAGGTTCAGGTCTAAACTAGGTGGCACTCCCCGACAGCTCAAACAGGTACCTTACACTTTCGGGCAGAACGGACGGCCGGGTTGCAGACAAAAAAGAAATTTTATGTGTAAATAAATTGTGTCACAGTAAACTTATATACAAAGCATATATTTAACTAACTTCTCTAAAATATGGCCATAATATCATACATCGTGGAACATTATTACACATTGCGTTGTGACATGAAATACCGCATTAAACTACCTTATTTATCTTCAGTGCGACTTCTGTAAAAGATTATTTATTAACATAATACTAAGACTACTCAATTAATTGCACCACTGTTAACTTTAATATAAAATCATTTATCTTCAGTGCGAGTTCTGTAAAAGAATATTTATAAATATAATACCACTCAATTAAGTGCACCCTTCTTAACTTTAAAATAAAATCATTTATTAAAAACAGTCTCTTAATTATTAAATTCAATTCAACAATTAGTATATATTAGTTGCGAAGGAGAGTTGCAAATGTGAGACCAGTTACTATTGCAAACATAATCGAAGACTTGCTACAATATTTAATAAGCACATACCTGGCCACAACGCTTGCATCTTTGTACATTGTACTAGTACCAACTCGAAGTATGGTACTGCTACCCGTACTGGTTGTGCGCACTTTGTTGAAGTCTCCTTGGACTCTGACTGTCGTAGAATTGCATATTAGGACAGTTTTTGTGGACTAACTTCGAACTACTCTGTTTCACGCACTCTAATGGAATCATCACGGCAGTCTCTTTGTTCGTTATCGTCTTATTGTCTGGAATTCTCTCTTATCTCTTGCCGTTCTCTCCGGAATCTGTGCGTAATCTCTGACATACTAACTGACTAACTTCAAAACTACTTTTATAACGACTTTCAAAACTACTCATTTTTATAACTACTGACTTTCCCGTAGCAGTTGTGTAATATCATCTCTTGATTTTCGCCTCTTTTTGCCTGAGGTCTGACACGCATCTTTGGCTCGACCGTCCAAACAGCAGGTCATGTCTTCGGACGAGTCGGACGGTCTGGGTCTTCAACACCCCTTTGGCTCTGATTACCCGATCTTAGGTACTGTGCCAAGACATTTAGCATATAGGTTACTTTTTTTACCTCTCTTGCGGCCTCTCGTGACTTCACCTTGGCCTCCATGGTTTATTGCTTGCTTTGACCTGTCGGGTCAAAGTGCCATAAAACTGGCGTCCCCAAGTCTGATGCTTTGTTTGCTATTGCAGAAAACCATAAATAAAGAACATAAAACTGTCTCATTTAAATTGCGTGTGAACTCAATTCCTGATCTCACATAAATTATGTCAAAAATAGATAAATAAATTGGAATGATTAGAATAGATTGGAATGATTAGAATAAAATTACTCTAAAATCAAGATTTTCAAAGTGTTAGTTTGCTTAGAAACATGATAGTCCATGTAACGATGGCAATCTGTCTATACATACTAATTTCCAAGTGTCCGTATGTCTGTATGTCTGTCAGTCTGTCTGTCACGTTTTTTAGGCACTTCCCAAATAGATAGAGACTTGCAATTTGGTACACGGCTCGATCGTTCGATAAAAACCTCTGGGAAAATCGGATTTTTCGAAAATGATCTCTAAAGGGGATGCTCTACACCAAAATGTTCGAAAAGTTAAATGATAGAAAAACATACTTTACGATGAGATAGAGACTTCAAATTTAGTGTATGGATAAACTGTTTGAAAGGAAGAAAGTGTGCAATTTCAGATTTTCAATATTTGCTACTCCAGGGGATGCCGCGAACTGAAATGTTCGATTTGCCGAACAAATGAAAAACGCTTGTTTTAAAATTTGATAAAGGCTTGAAATTTGGTATATGGGTTAATCATTTAATGAAAACACCCAAGACAAAAGATTTTTAAAAAAATTTTCGCTTAAGGGGGTGCTCAGAGGAAAACGTTCGAAAGGTGAAATGACCAGAAACCATGCTTCGAGATGCGATAGAGACTTCAAATTTGGTGTACGGGTAGATAGTTCAAAAGGAAGAGCATGTGAAATTTCAGTTTTCCGATATTTTCTACTTTAGGGGGCGCTGCAAACCAAAATGGTCGATTTTCCGAATAAATGAGAAACGCCTTCTTTAAAAATGTAATAGAGGCTTGACATTTGCTATGTGGGTAAAACATCTGATAAAAACAAAATAATAGAGTTTTTCAAAATTGTTTATTTTAGGGGGTGGCTACTCCACACAAAAACGTTCGAAACGTAAAATGATAATAAAGATATGCTTCGCAATGGAATAGAAACTTCAAATTTGGTATATAGGTAGATGGTTCAAAAGAAAGAGTGTAATAGAAAATTTCTGATATTTGTAATTTTGAGGGGATACGCACACCAAAACTTTCGAAAAGTGAAATGATAGAAAAACTTGGTTTGTGATGAAATAGAGACTTCCAATTTGTTGTATGGCGATATCGTTTGAATAGAAGAAAGTGGGCAATTTCTGATTTTCAATATTTGCTACTCTAGGGTATGCCGCGCATAAGCAATGTTCGATTAACGAACGAATTAGAAACGTCTGCTTTAAAATTTGATAGAGGCTTGTAATTTGGTATATAGGCTAAACCAGTGTTCTTCAACCTTTGTCATCCCGTAGAACCCTTTTTTGAGATATTTTTTTTATGGAACCCTTCGTTCCGTAGCACACCCAGATTTGATTTTAGGGGGGGGGGGGGTGTCATAATAAGTATTACATGTTATGAACAATGTTCGTCCCTGACTTTGTTATAAAAACTTTATATAAGATATAAATTTGCATTTATTCAAACAAGAAGATAAATATTTCATATAAAGTATTTGTATTATACATACATATGTCATATGAAATTGAAAACAATAAAAAACAAAACAAAAACAAAAATTAAAAAAATATTTTAAAAAAATTAATGACTTTGTTGTGCTTGTTTATTACTGCACAATTTATCAATATCCGGATAGATTCCTGATAATTGGAGACGAATATGGTTTTCGGCATTAAGTCGATTTCTATACTTTGTTTTTGTAGCGACGTATGTGGAAAAGGATGTCTCACAGAGGTAAGTTGTTACGAAAGGCATAAATTCTTTTACTGCATGTTTGGAAATTTCCGGATATTTTTCCATTAATGTTATCCAAAATGGGCCAGTGCCATCCAGTCCAAATGTAGATTTGAATGTGGTGTCGGATAGTTCCAATATGAAACTCCGATCGACGCACGAGTCCCAGAGACCGGCGCGGCGTAGCGCCCTCTATAGCTGTGAACGCAGATTAACATTCGAATTGTAGTATCGACTCGCGGAACCCCTAAGGCATTTGAGTGGAACCGCAGGGTGCCGCGGAACACAGGTTGAAGAACACTGGACTAAACATTTGATAAAAATCTCAAGACGAATAGATTTTTTTACAAATGTTCATTTAAGAGTGTGCTCCACATGAAAACGTTCCAAAGATGAAATGACAAAATTGCCTGCTTCAGTAGACTTCAAATTTGATGTGCGGGTAGATAGGTCGAAAGGAAGAAAGTGAGCAATTTCAGTTTTCCAATATTTTCTGCTTTAGGAGGTCCGCCCACCAAAATTTTCGGTTTTAGGAAAAAATGGGAAACGTAAATTGTTCAAAAATTGATGCTATTCAGGGGTTGCTTATTGTGAGAACGTTGGTTTTCAACGGGTATTCGGCTAGTATTAGATTCAATGCAGGAAACCGATAATTAGATATTCGTTATGTATATGAAAGGTAACAGTATTTATTAACACAAATGCATGCTGACTGTTGACCTGTGAACAAATCAAACACTTCTTAAAGAATCAAGAAACTTTTCTCTAACAATTTGCAAACAGATCCTAAGAATCTGAATACTCTTAAGCTCTAACTCTGTAATACAAATGAAAGTAATATATGGTTGCAACTGTATGACAGAGTCAAGTGGAGCCTCCAACGCCGAGTATTATTTTTCTAATTCTATATAATATAAGAAGATGTCTGTATGTGAGGGCCGTCAGTAGCGTGAAATCCAAGCCTCGTACGATCATAAAATTTAGTACTCAGGTACTACTTAACGTTCACAGGTGCAACTTAGCGTTATATTTACTTTCCTTATATACATAATGTATTATGTTTCCTTATATACATAATGTAAAAAAGTATTTCTCTATATCTTGTTATGAAACCACATTCTATTTCAAATAAAGACGAGGCAATTGTATTATTTAATAATGGATAAACTGGGTATTACCAATAATGTAAACAGGGTTTATTCTCAGACGGGCGTGAAAACAAGTGTTTCTCTATATCCTGTTATGAAACCACATTGTTCTTAAAATAAAGACGAGGCAATTGTCTTTTTTTATGATATACAAACTGTGTATCACAAAAGTATCACGATAAATGAGCGTTTAAATTTAGATAATTCAAGATAAAGTCTGTTTCAAGGCATTCAATCTTGCGAAAGTAGCTGAGATAAAGGCTATATAATGAACACTAGATGCCTATAGGGAAAATATTACAAGAACTAAAGCTGCACAAGAACATTTTATTATAATATTATTGCTCTAAAATTTTACATTCATGCTTTGTTAGTCACTTTTAATTCCTTGAAACCAAATATTGCCATTTCGACTGATAGTTATTATTTAAGCTAGAAATCACAAAATTATTGAAATCTTGAATTAAAATTAATTTAGGTTTTAAAATGTTACGTTTTTATAATTTAAAGTTTCATTTTACAGAATAAAGGTATATATTAGTTTTAAATAGCATAAATAATTTCCTTAGTGGCGTATTATTTTAAAAATTTACCCTGAGTGTACTCATGACTGATGTTATTTCCGTTAATACTGAAATTTTCCTCTAAACTCCTTTACATAACGCATTACTTTCTAAAAACGCATTTTTTTTAGTATGAACTTATAGAAACCTCAGTAAGTATTAAATGACACCCAATGAATAGCATTAAAACCAACATGTGAACTTTACATCATATTAAGATACTCTAAATGCGCCAGAAGATGATTTACTAGCTTCAATTCAAACCACGTTAACGCTTGCCATTTTTACGTCTAAACTTGATGTTTATACCAGCTGGTCGAAAAATCGCGCACATGTAATGAAATCATGAATATACATTTTTGTCCTTCAGCCGCTGCAAGTAAAATAACATAGTATTTATTTAGCATTCCATACTTGTTATTCAATGGGAAAACATTCACACTCAGCAAATACCAATTTCGCGGTTTCTGACAGAAAATGTACTTTGAATAGAATAGAAAATCGATAACGTCACTTTAGAAAACCAGAGCAAATTCTGTTAATATACCTGACTCCATGTTTATACCTGTTGATCGAAAAATTGCGCACATGAAATAAAATCATAAATATAAATTTCTGTCTCTCATTTATTGCCAATAAGACATAGTAGTTAGTTAACATTTTATACATATTATTCCAAGCAAAAATTATTCACACTCAACAAATATCAGTTTCGAGATCTATGACAGAAATTGCACTTTGGATAGAATAGAAAAACACGAACATTAATTTAGTAAGCCGGAACAAATTCTGTTATGTTTTCCTCCCTACGGTACATATATTTTACTTTGACAGACACGTTTTTACCTAAAAAAATATTCTACATTACGAACTTCAAACTTTATCCATTTATTACACATATCCGCCTGTTCGAAAAATTATTTATTCCTTGTCTTTGAATATAGAGAACACGAATCAAATATTATTAATGACTTAACTTGAACTATAAAATTTGAAAACGCTATTCTTGCAGGACGGTTCAAGAACTTGATTTGATGAAGCTGTATATTTTAAAATAATTCTGTCATTTTTTTTTCTTATAAAAGTTTTAAAAGTTTATTCAGATTCCCTTCAGATTTTATTTTCTTAGAGGGTCATTCATTTTATTTCGCAAAAATCTCTATCATTAAAGTATAATGTTAAACCAAGAAGAAATTGTAGTTTAAGATTAACTCGCATTTCTCATAAATTAATATATCTCTTAGTGTTCAGATAATATTGTACAAACAAGAATCAACTCCTACATCATATTCTTGAAGATCTTAAATAAGGATTAGCATTATTTAACGGGGTATCCTAGCCCTGAAAGAACAACCGGGAGTTGACAAAAACCGTTTTCAGATTGCAAACTATTTTATAAAGTGGATATTTTTCTTGTAGCTAGCTGGAAATTTTCTACCATAAAGTTGTGTTTTTGCAAGATTTTAATATTTTTTGTGAAAATATGTTTAGCATGATTACATTGCAATGATATAGCAGGTATTGCAAATTTTACTTTATAATTTTTTTTTCAATTTTATTTCTTTTTCTATTCAAAATCATTAGGTTTTTCAATTTTTCAAATTCTAAACCAAATTTATCTCGAAGTTTTAAATAAAAAGTTTGTACCTATCTCCAAAACACACTCATTGAGCAATCATTCATAAAATTCGGTTAAATAATTAAGGCTGTAAGTTCATGCTGTAGTTCGAAAAAAAAAACCGCAGCGGAAATAGTGAAAAAGTGTCATTTAAAAGTTTTTTCTTGTATCCGAAAGCAGAAAATGTTATTTTTCTCATATTTATAACCGTATTGCAGAGAGAAAATAATAATATATTTCCTGTCTTGGAGGATGATCCATGAAAATCGAGGTTTGCCTTTCGAAAAATTTTATACACTTTGTAAAGACAATTTCGATTGTAAGAGTTCGCAATTTTGTCTCAGTAGCACGACTGTTGAGCGACAATGGCCAGTTCGAAGACCGGGGTTTGATTCCCAAATGGAGCAGCACGGTTTTTAAGAGTTAACCCTGTAACGAATTATCCTTGTAGATTAGTGCCAATATGTCGAAAGTCTGAATGTGACCTTTGTGCGACTGGCACGAATTCAGTGGACTCCGGTATATGGAGAGCTAATTTCATGGAGAGCTAATTTGAGGTATATGACCACGCAGGATACTAATCTGAGAAAACATAGTTGTATCGGAAGGCTAACTTTAGTTTAAAAATGCAGGATCGGGTCATTTGGATTGTCAGTGTCATGCTAATCTGACATGGAAGACTGCAGAGTTTACTTCGAAAATAAGAGAATGAAATTCCGTCCTAGCAGCACTACGGCAGAGCGTCGGATGGCCAGGTTCAATACCCGGCAGGGCAGTAAGTTTCTTTAAAACTTGTTAACAATTCGGACATGACTACTCGGCAAGGCAGAAAAGTGCCGTGTTCCTAAAAAATGAAAAGGGGAAGTTGTGATACGGATTGGTAAGTACGCTTTAAGGCATGAAATTGGATTCATATGCTTTGGACATCTTTGAACTAGAGTTCTGCATGAACTAAAATTATAGGCGTCACCCGATATGGTTCGACTGTACCTGGACTTAAATCCGGGCCAAGCTTGAGAAATTTTCGAATGTAGAATCCGGACCCCATCTGGTCCGAAGACCGTTAAGTCGTTTCTCAGTCTGTATTAATAAAATATTTATCAAAATATGCCGAAAAACACAAATTTCTGTAATTTTTGAACGCAAAATAATGTGATAGTTTTTTTTCTTTTCTTTTAACATATTTCTAAGAGAAATCCAGAAATTGATTGCATGCACTTTAATGAATTTCATTCATAAATATTTTAAATATTGAATACATTCAATCCAGGTCAACCGGTCCAACTGGGTTAAGCCAGATTCCGGTCCAAAACCCTTTTAAAGGAATTTGGAACAATTCAGCCAGTGAGAGACGACCTGAGATCCAGGACAGATACTGTGCAGATCTCTGCTTTATGTGCGAAAGAAAAGGTTCTAAAAATGAAATTATTTCTGAGTTCCAAAATCATGGAAATGATCTCAGCCATTAAATTTAATTTTTTTACGATCGGTCATGCACTTTCAGAAATTAGCAAAAGAAAAAAAAATAGTGTATATTTTCTGTAGTTTTGTTTTTCTCTTGGAGTGTACTATCCGTAGAATTTTATCCTATCGTGAAACTGTTTAAAACGCTTTCTTATTCTGTGAAAGGGAAAAAACTCTTTTTTTTTCTATGCTTGAGAAACAATTCGCAGCATGGTTCTAGAAATATTATTTACATTAAAATGTATCAGGATAGAGAACCTATACGTTATGGTCATAAAAGTTTGTAAAGAGAGAAGAAAAATCTTCATAAAATAATTCTCGAGATTGAATTTAAAGCAGCCCATATCTTACAAAGTGTGCGTTTGCTTTGTAAAGAAAAAATACACATCTGTTTTCTCATGAAGTTCATACGTGTTTCAAATTCTTTAGCATTTTATACAAATATCGATGCTTGAAAAGAAATATTGCTTTTAGATGTTTTTGTTTCAATTTAGTTTATAAAATTCTTCTTAAATAATAAGAAGGTTGGAGATGTTTTTCGTTTGAAAGTGAGAAACATTGAAAACATATTTTATTAAATGTAGTACAATTTTTGAAAAGGACAATTATATGAACAGGAACTTAAACTACCGATATCAACCAGGCAATTCGGTACTTTTAAAGACATATTTCACTAAAATGGGTTTGTTTCAATTTGATGAAGTATTCTTAAACAATACGGATTTAGATTTTTATCATTTAAAGGGCAAAGCAACTTAAGAAATATTGAAAACATATTTTGTTTAATGTATTATAATTTCTTTATAAAATATTTTCTCAGATATAAAATAATGCATAAAAATATTTCAACAGAGAATCAAACTACTGATATATATCAAGCAAATCGATAATTTCTAAGAAGAAATATTAGACTGATATATGTTTGTTTCAATTTGGTTTATTAAAGCATTCTTAAACAAAATGAAAGTTGGTGGGGTTTTTCATTCAGAAAAAAAAAAAAAAAAAAAACTTAACATACAAACAATGAAAACACATTATGTGTTATAGTTTCTACAGGGTGATTCAAAACGATGGGAATAAACTTTAAGAGGTGATAGACCACACATAAACAAGCATTTTTCGTCATATAATGAACGGTTGCAACGCACGGGGTTAAGCGTTAGAGGGCGCTGTCCAGCGAAAGTATTAAGCGCCTTTTGTTCCTCTCGTTGTCAGTTCTACCGTGGATTTCAGAAGGAATGGTTTGTTTCATAAATTAGGAGACGGTCGACATGTATTTCATGTGCATGCTGCAGACGGGAATGCCAGCAAATCCCTAACCCCATGCGGATTTGGGTTTTCCTCGCATTCCAGTCCGCAACTTGTATATGAAATGCATATCGACCCCCTCCTGATTTATGAAAGAATTCATTCCTTTGAAAATCCACGGTAGAACTGGCGACGAGAGCGACAATAGGTGCTTCATGCTTTCGCTGGACAACGCCTATAGACGTGTTTGAACCGCGTGCCTTACGACCATGCATTGTATGACCTAAAATGCTTGTTTAGATGTGTGTGTCCTGTCACCCCTTAAAGTTTTGCCCTATGATTTTGAATCACCCTGTATATGCAGTTTCTTTCTCAACTGATAGTCAAAATTCCGATCTCCATTAGTCAAGTAGACGCTCTGAAGCATAGATACTAAGAGCATAAACTGTACTCCCATATTGGATGTGCATACATCATTTAAAAACGTTGCTTTAGTTGTTTGAAGTGCAAATTATATTACCTCCTCATTCTTTTGCTATTTTCATACATGCTATTACCGAACTCACCACAGTTCTCACTGTATTGGAATATGCCATAAATGGCAGGATCATGGCTAAAGAACACTGTCGACTTTTATCAGTAGAAATAGAAAGTAGAAATAGGATACTTAATGTGTCAAACATCAAACGTTATCAAACAAAGTAATTTAGAGTTTAGATAAAAAAAATTAGAAATTTGTGTATTTCTCGTTAATAGTAGAAATTGAATAGTCAAATTTTGTAAAGCATCAATACTTAACAATCAAATTACAATTAAATCAAACTTAACAAACAAATGTAGAGTTCTTATGAAAAATTGGAATATTTATAGAAAAAACTGACGCGTGGGAGGTTTCATACCATTTCGAAGATTCGAGGTTTTTTGGGCGTAAAATTGGCGTATTAAATTCGCCTTTCCACCTCTGTTCGGACGGAATATGTCTTAAGTGATTCCAGGACCTTCATATGCTCGTGCAAAGGGTGACTACGACTTTTACAAGACTTAATCCAATTAGTTATTTTATGTCTTAAAATGCAGACAATTCCATTAACATTGCCTTCTATTTCTTAAATTTGACATAATGTAAATGATTCTGGTTGACAATATCACAATACAAATTTATATTCCTTTACGTGTTCTGTCACAGACGGCTCACGACGAATGATAGGTCGAAATATTTAAAAAAATTTACAACACTTTCTTCGTATTTGTATAACAGTGTAACTCAGTACAATGTTTCGTTTCAATCGGTTAAGGTGTTTTAGGAAAAAAACCGTTACAAAATATTAAACTGCTAAATGTGCTTCAGCACAATATACACCGGAGAAATATTGAATACATAATTTCGAGTTTTTACTAACATACAATTGTCTATTTTTGCACAAAATGTGGTTTCAGGTGGTTGAGTAGTTTCTGATATATTGTGTTGTTATAAAATTTTCATTTCAGCTTATTGAACACAACTAGTACGATATAAAAAATAACATCGTTATTTTTGCCTTCCTATAGCAGTCTACAGTGTACGAAATATGGTTGCACTTGGTTGGATAGTTTCGAAGAATAGAGGGTTATTTCGATTTGGCGACAGACTGACAGACTTGCGAAATGCTAAAAAGTAGGGCACTGAAAAATGAATAATTTTTTAATTTAGCTGAAAAGTGTTATCAATGTGAGAACAATAATTTCCTTTTCTGGGGGGGGGGGGGGGAATAAATTACTTAATAAGTTCTCCTTTATGGACTGCAGTGTTTTTCCTTTTGACTTCTCTTTTGATGGTTCTAATACTCTATTGGAGATACACTATTATAGTGAACTAGATTGTGGCTCAACTGTACTTTCTCATGCACAGTATTCATTTTTTTTCATTTCAAATTTTACAACAGAAAAATGAAGAATCGATATCGTGGGCGTAAATGATTACAACTATAGAATATTACCCTTCACTTTAAAGGGCTTGAAATAATCTTTCGATTGATACCATATTTAACAATGCACCCCCGGGGAGAAGGGACTTGTTCCCAAGGGAGACTAATAACGTCATAAACAGAAAAAAAAATTGTATCACTGCTATATTTCACAATGGTTGAAACTATGAAGTCTCGTTATCATTTTGCCATAATTAAACTCATTTATGCATGATTATATCAAATTTTGGTCTATGCTGCTATGTTAAAAAAAAAAAAAAATTCGAATAAAATTCAAAGTATCGTTTGAATTTAAAAAAAAATCTATCTAGTTTTAATTTTTTTTTAAACAAAGCTAGATATAAGGTTTCATGAACATCTACTAATATTTATGGCCTATATCGTGGACACAAGAAATCGACCACAGACATCAGACAGACTGACTGACTGATAGGCGGACAGACGGGCACCACTCCAAAAACAGTCAATACTACATTTGAGAAAGTAACAAGCAGATCAGATTATTATAATATCCTTTAATTTCTCGCTTCTCTGATTTTCATTAATTTCGGAAGTCACAATTGTATAATTTGAATTTTAGATATTTCGAATAGTTTTACTATCCTTTTAAAGTTTAAATTCAAAACCTTCTTTAATACTTGAAAGTCAGCTGCATCGCAGAATTATGTGTTGGTCTCTTTTACTGTGCAAAAACGAACATTTGTTTCCGTGACTTAAAAATAATTCATTTCATAATTTTGCAATGCATACGCTATGTAATTTGCAATTTTTCAATATATATGTAATATAATTTGCAATTTTTCAATATATATGCGGTCTAATTGGCAATTTCTAAATCTATGTGCAATGTAATTTGCAATTTATCAATGTATATGCAATATAATTTACAATATATCATTGTATATGTAATGAAATTTGCAATGTATATGCAATGTAATTTGTAATTACAGTTTAAATTAGAAAAGTTCGAGAAAACTCCCCTGTATAGCAGAATTGTTTGAGGTATTTTCTTATTGAGCAAACACGAACGTTTATTTCCATGACTTAAGACAATCCATATCATAATTCTGCAAACAATCTCCATACTTAACATGTAACAGATATAAAACATATACATGAGAATCATAAAAACTGCCAAAGAAGAAACACAATGCTCATAAAATGATACTCGAGGCTAAATTTGAAGCAGTACAGATCCCGAAAAAAGCATGTTTCCGCCTTTTAAAAGAAAAAATAAACATTCGTTTTCTCATAAAATACATACGTGTTTAAAATTCTTTAGCATTTTATATAAATATAGTTGTTTTCTAAGAAATATTATCGATTTTCGAAATAAAAAAGAACTTTTCGAGTTTTTATTTCCTCATACTATATAATTTAGTATAGAAGGGTATTGCTTTCGCGAAAATTTTCGAATTCGAGATTTTTATGTTTTTAGACTTCCAAAATGGGTTTTCGTTATTTATGGAGTGATGTTCGTCTGTCCGTCTGTGGTCGATTTCCTGTGTACACACGATACCAGCTACAAATGTTAATGGATTTTTACGAAACATTATATCCGGTTTTTATAACAAACAACTTAGAACTAGATAGAATTTTTTTTTTAAATTTGAGCGAAAATTTTGAAATGCATTTGAAATTTTATATTTCCTCAACATGTCAGAATAGGACGAAATTTGACATAATCTTGCATAAAATGGTTTATTTATGGCTCAATGATCACGAGACGTAATAGTTTCAAGTATTGTCATAAAAAATAACCATGATACAATTTTGTTTATTCTTAAAGTCATTAGCCCCCCCAAGGGGGAACAAATTACCCCTCCGGGGTACATTGTCAAATATGATATCCAACAAAAGAATTTTTCAAGACTATTAAAGTGAAGAGTCACACACTATGATTGTAAACATTTGTATCCATGATACCAAATTTTTAAATTTCTTTTGTAAAATTTGGTAATGGAAAGGAATCTGATATGAGAAAATCGAGTCTAGGGATGTTCTATTGTTTTTTAATTTATTACTTTCCTTATATACATAATGTATAAGGAAAGTATTGTGACGGGGTCGAAAATTCGAATTCGTGTTTTCGACGGGAGAGCAAGTTTCAAGCATCCCTGATCACGAATCAAACATTTTTGAAGTGATGTCTGTGTGTGTCTGTGTGTGTGTGTGTGGGTGTGAAAGTATGTGTGTGTGTGTGTGTGTGTGTCAGTGGGTCTGTGGAGACGATAACCGGCGAACGAATGGACCGATTTGAACCGAATTTGGTATAAAAATCACAATCCATAAACACTGGAAGCCTATTGTTTTTATACGCAATTGAATGTTCAGAACCCCCCTTAATTTTCGAATGAAATTTTGAAAAAATCGTCAGAAAATCAAAACCACTAATAAAGTTACGCAAATAGACATTTCTTATGTAATTTTTCGTTAGAAAACGATTGACATAACTTTTAGAACGCTAACACGAACCGTTCTCCAGATACTGTACATTTAAAAAAAATGTCAAAAAGTCATATAAAATAAAAAAAAATATTTCCTATTGATAAACATGTTCACTTTTCATATGTAATACCATGCGATAAATTGGGTGACATCATTCTCGCTGATCTAGCTCGTTCCATTCATGAAAAAAGATACTCTGAGTAGTATTTTTGTATTTGAACGCCAATAGTCATTTATCTGCTGTAAGAATAACTTATTTCTTAGTGAATAACGCTTGGCGCGATTTTGGCGACGAATTTAGCGGAATGTCGGCAACTTGACGACTTTTTTGAAATGTTGCCAAATTAATGAAAATCTCGCCAAATGGATAAAAATGATGCTAAATCAATGAAAATGGCGACTAATTGTCGAAAATTCAATGTCTTGGAAAGAATATTAGTATCTACTATAAGAAAAACCTATTTTTTTACTGTAAAAGTAGTAAATTCATTACATTACATAAGGAAAGTCATGTGTTGCCCACATCAGATTTTTTTAATTGGGGTTTAAAATTTTTTTGTAATATTTTGTGAGAAAAGTATTATATGTTTTTTAGTCTAAATGGAAATTTGGGACATATCAAGCTTCGAAAAGTTTAAAAGCATATTATATTCATCGTAGGGGTTTTTATTTGTATATGATATAATTAAAAAGAAAACATACAGATTCACCTTGTATTCAGGATACCAAAACAATAATTCAGTGATGTCATAGACAAGTGTAATTTATTCGAGCTAAAGTATATAATTTCGTTTAATGGAATGCAGCTGTGATACTAGTTTTTCGAAATAAAACATAGTATTTTTTTTTTCATAGAAGGCAGGCATGGTATTATTCATTCGAGCTCAAACATATCATTTCGTTTTATAGAAAATAGGCATTAATCATCCCATCTGGAAGGTATCACTTCGTTGCTTTATAGCAGATAGTCATAATATTATTTGTTGGAGATCAAACATAATTTTTCTTTTAATAGAAATAAACATGAAATCGTCCATTCGAGCTCAATTATATTATTTCGTTTTATAGAAGATAAGCAGGACATTATCCATTCAAGCTCAGACACGTCATTTAGTTTTATAGAAGATAGGCATTATTCATTCAATCTCAAACATATCAATTCGTTTCATAGAAGATAGTCATGGCATCAATCGTTCGTTTTAAAGGCGATGTTTTAAAGGCGAAGCAATTGCAATATTTAATGATGGATAAACTGGATATCAAAAAAGTGTCACGAAAAATATAGTTTTAACTTGGATAATTCTAAATAAATACTATTTCAAGGCTTTCAATCTTGCGAAAGTAGCAAAGATAAAGGCAAAATCATGAACACTGGATTCCTATAAGAAAAATAATATAAGAACTAAAGTTGCAAAAGAACATTACCTTCAAATAGAAGGTCCTATGCTTGAAGCAGGAGCAGTTTTAAAATGGCTTTCATATTACTTTGAATATAAGGAATTCAATTTTTAAATAGTTTTTCTCATATGCATTTTTCATCTCAGAGCTCACAAGATGAAGTAAATATTTATAATATTATTGCTCTAAAATTTTATATTAATCCTTTGTTAGTCAATAATAATTATATACTAAATTAAATATTTGAATAAAACTACATGTTTATAAAATAGTTATTTGCATTTAATTCTCTGAAATCAAATATTGCCATTTTGACAGATAGTTTTTATTTAAGCTAAAAATCATAAAAATTATGAAATTTTGAATTAATATTTTAAGCTTTATGTTACGTTTTTATAATTTAAAATTTCGTTTTACAGTATAAAAGTACATATTAGTTTTAAATAGTATGAATAATTTTCTTAGTGGCGTATTATTTTAAAAATTTATCCCGAGTGTACGCACGACTGATGTTATTTTATAATTCATATTTTGCTTATTTTTTAAATGTAATTAACAAACCACAGTATATATTAATTCCATCAAATTATTTGTATAATTAGAGAATTCTGTATTATATGCAATCATAGATCTGTGGTAAAATATACATAAGTAATTGTTTTATACCACGTTGAAAGCATTACACAATATTACAGATTTTGCAGCTAAAAAGATATTATGTTCCCGCCAATACTGAAAACTTCCCAATAAACTCCTCTCAAAAACGCATTACTCTTTTTTTTAGTAAGAACTTATCGGAACCTCAGTAAATGTTAAAAGACACCCCATTAAAACCAGCTTGTGAACTTTATCTCATACTAAAATACTCTAAATGCGCCAGACCACGATTTTCAGACTTCAATTCAAACCATGTTAACGCTTGCCATTTTTACGTCTAAACTTCATGTTTATACAGGCTGATCGAAAAATCGGGCGTATGTAATAAAATAATGAATATACATTTTCGTCCTTCAGCCGTTGCAAGTAAAATACATAGCATTTATTTAGCATTTTATACCTGTTATTCAATGCAAAAACATTCACACTCAACAAATATCAGTTTCGAAGTCTGATATACGAGGTCTGCATGGACTGAAATTATGGGCGTCAGCTGATATGGTTCGACAGTACCTGGACTTAAATCCGGGCCAAGCTTGAAAAATTTTCGAATGTAGAATCCGAACCCGACTTGGTCCGAAGACCGTTGAGTCGTTTATCCTTCTGTATCAATAAAATATTTATCAACACGCATTTCTGCAATTTTTGAATGCAAAATAAGGTGATAGTTTTTTTTTCCTTCTTTCTAAATTTGTCTAACAGAAATCCACAAAATGACTGCATGCACTTTATTGGATTACACTCATAAATTTTCTAAATATTGAATATTTTCGGTCCAGGTTGACCGATCCTACTCGACAAAGCCCGTTTCCGGTCCAAAATCCACTTAGTGGATTCATCTTAGTGGATATCCACTTAGTGGATACCACAATTCAGCAAGACGGGACGGCCTGGCGTGAGATCCAGGGCAGACCCTGTGCAGAACTCTACCTTGTGTGCGAAAGAAAAGGTTCTAAAATTGACCGTATTTCTATGGATCCAAAATCATGGAAATGATCACGACCATTAAATTGATTTTCTTTACGATCTTATATCATGCACTTTTAGAAATTTGCAAAAGAAAAAAAAAACAGTGTATATTTTCTGTAGATTTGTGTCTCTCTTGGAGTATCTCTCGGAAATATTACACTATCCGTAGAATTTTATCCTATCGTGAAACTGTTTAATACTCTTTCTCATTCTGTGAAAGCGAAACTATTATAAGTTTATTTTTTATGCTTGAGAAGCAATTCGCAGCATGATTCTACAAACATTATTTACATTAAAATGTATCAGGATAGAGAACCTACACTTTATGGCCATAAAAGCTTCTACAAAAAGAAGAAACATGTTCATAAAATAATTCTCGAGGCTGAATTTAAAGCGACACAATTCTTACTAAATGTGCGTTTGCTTTTTAAAGACAAAATACACATCTGTTTTCTCATGAAGTCCATACGTGTTTCAAATTCTTTAGTATTTTATACGAAAATCGATGCTTGAAAAGAAATATTACTCTTAGATGTGTTTGTTTCAATTTAGTTTATAAAAGTGTTCTTAAATAATACCAAGGTTGGAGATGTTTTTCGTTTGAAAGGCAGATAGGAAGTGAGAAACATTGAAAACATATTTTATTAAATGTAGTATAATTTTTGAAAAGGACCATTATTTGAGCAGGAACTCAAACTACCGATATCAACCAGGCAAGTTGATACTTTCTAAGCAATATTTCACTAAAATGGGTTTGTTTCAGTTTGTAAAACAAACCCTTTGGAAACAAAGTATTCTTAAACATTACGGTTTTAGATTTTTATAATTTAAAAAGGAAAGAAACGTAAGAAATATTGAAAACATATTTTGTTTAATGTATTATAATTTCTTTATAAAATATTTTCTCAGATATAAAATAATATATAAAAATATTTCAACAGAGAATCAAACTACTGATATATATGAGGCAAATCCATGATTTCTGAGAAATATTACACTGATATATGTTTGATTCAATTTGGTTTATGAGAGTATTCTTAAACAAAATGAAAATTGGCGGTGTTTTTCATTTAAAAGGAAAAAAAACACTTAACATACAAACAATGAAAACACATTATGTGTTAAAATTTCTACAGGGTGATTGAAAACGTTGGGAATAAACTTTAAGAGGTGATAGATCACACCTAAACAAGCGGTTTTCAACATACAATGAATGGTCGTAACGCACGGGGTTAAGCGTTAGAGGGCTCTGTCCAGCGAACGCATTAAGCGTCTGTTGTCACTCTCGTCGTCAGTTCTGCCGTGGATTTCAGTAGGAATGGTTTCATAACTTATGTGAGTACCGGCATGCATTTCATGTACCAGCTTCTGACGGGAATGCCAGCAAATCCCAAATCCGTATGTGGTTCCAACACTACGGAGCGCCATCCCATACCGATGTCAGCTTTCCTCGCATTCCACTCCGCAGCTTTTATATGAAACGCATGTCGGCCTGCTCCTGATTCATGAAACCATTTATTCCTTTTAATATCCACGGTAGAACTAACGACGAGAGCGACCTCTAGCGCTTAACTGCGTGCGTAACGTCCATGCATTGTATGACGAAAAATGCTTGTTTATGTGTGTGTGCTCCTTCACACATTAAAGTTTTGTCCCATCGTTTTGAATCAGATAGTCAAAATTCCGATATCCATTAGTCAAGTAGACGCTCTGAAGCATAGATACTAAGAGCTTTAACTGTCTTTCAATATTGGATGTGCATATATCATTTAAACATTATTTTTGTTATTTAAAGTGCAATGTATGTTACCTCCCCATTCTTTTGCCGTATTCATACACGGTAGTTTCTTTCATACATGGTAGTATCGAGCTCACCACAGTTCGCACTGTATTGAAATACACCATAAATTGCAGGAGCATGGCAAAAGAGCAATGTGAACTTTTATCAGCAGAAATGATAAGTAGAAATGGTATACTTAATGTGTCAAGCATCAAACGTTATCAAACAAAGTAATTTAAAGTTTAGATGAAAAATTGGAAGTATCTGTATTTCTCCTTATTAGCAGAAATAGAATAATCAAATTTTGTATTAGTGTAGACTGCTATAGGAAGGCAAAAATAACGATGTTATTTTTTTATATCGTACTAGTCGTGTTCAATAAGCTGAAATGTAAATTTTATAACAACGCAATATCTCAGAAACTACTCAACCATCTGAAACTAAATTTTTCGCTAATGTAGACAAACGTATGTTTGTAAAATCTGTATCGAAATTATGTATTCAAAAGTTTCCCCGGTGTCGTGTACATTGTGCTTAGGCACATTTAACAGTTTGATATTTTATAACGATTTTTTTCCCAAAACCCCTGAACCGACTGAAGCGAAATATTGTACAGAGTTGCACTGCTATACAAATATGAAGAAAGTGTAATTTTTTTAAATATTTAGACGTATCAATCGTCGTGAGCTGTCTATGACAGAACACGTAAAGGAATTTAAAATTGTATTGTGATATTGTCAAAACGACTCAATTAAATGATATCAAATTTAAGAAATTCAAGAAATGGTAACGGAGTTTTCTGGGTTTTAAGACATGAAATAACTAATTTGATTAAGTATTTTATAAGTCGTTGTCACCCTGTACACGAGCATAAGAGACCCCTGAATTCACTCAAGACACATTCCGTCCACACAGAGGTCAAAAGGCGTATTTAGTACGTATCAAAGGAAATAATTTTGGACGTATAAAAAAATTATCTCGTATTGCCCCTCACACAGAGGGCGAAGAGCATATTTATGGCAAAATAATCAGTCGTATCAGAGGGTAGCTTCGATGTACAGAACTCTGTGTCCAAGGCTTATTATGCACCTGCTTAGTGAGATAAGGTGTAGGTTAGACATATTGCGCTAGATTAGCGGTGGTGTGTTAATGCAGCGGGCAACTACACCTTTTGAAAAACTTTATGGATTGATTCAATTAATCCCTTCTTTAAATCTCTGGCAAAGCAACATTTTCTAAAGTAAAATAAATAATCATTTCATGCATGTTTTATAATTAAAAACCGAATGGCACCAACTTTAAAACATTAGTAAGGATGTATCTCGACAACTGTTTTCGAGTTGCGAAAAGCAGCTCAAAATTTCACACTTTTTGCTTTCTTATATACATAGCATAAAATTTAGGGAAAGTAATGTAACTTACTCGAAAACTCGAATCGAACATTATTGATGGGAAATAATCTTTAAGATTCCATGAGCACGAAACTACAGTTTTTGAAGGAACGTGTGTGAATTAGTGCTTGTGTTCCTCAGGCTATGGAAGCAATGTCTCACAGACGACTGGAACGTTCGACTGGAAATTTTGGATACTGAGATCCTATTGATTTTAAAAGCAAACGAACTTTCGGAATATCTCCTAAATTTTCGAATGAATTTTTGAATGAAATGCAGAAAAATCATGAAGGAAATCAGCACATGCAATAAAATTAAATAAATAAATATTTTATACAAATGTTTTATTCGAAAACGGATGGCACAAATTTATCTAGTTCGATGATTGTCGTTTTTGCTGAGAGGATGTCTGTATGTCTAATTGTCAAATTAGATTTGCGTGAAATATAAGTTCTTGAATATAAGTTATGTGGAATATAAGGTATTTCGAAATATATTTACATGTTGCCATCACGAAGCGTGCACAATATTTATTAACTATTCAAAGCCAGACATATTTTATCGTGTTTGTTGGGTTAGTTCTCCGTGAAAAAATCTGATGTGGGCAACACATGACTTTCCTTATATAATGTAATTAATTTACTACTTTTACAATAAAAAAAAGTAGGTTTTTCTTATAGTAGATACTAATATTCTTTCCAAGATATTAAATTTTCGACAATTAGTTGTCATTTTTATCCATTTGGCGAGATTTTCGTTAATTTAGCAACATTTCAAAAAGTCGCCATGTTGGCGGCATTCCGCCAAATTCGTCGCCAAAATCTCGCCAAGCGTTAAGCACTAAGAAATAAGTTATTCTTACAGCAGATAAATGACTATTGGCGTTCAAACACAAAATTATTACTAAAAGTATATTTTTTCATGAATGGAAGGAGCTAGTTCCACGAGAATGATGTAACCCAATTTATCGCATGGTATTACATATGAAAAGTGAACATGTTTCTCAATAGGATTTTTTTTTTATATGACTTTTTGACAATTTTTTTTTTAAAAATGAACAATATCTCGAGAACGGTTCATCTTAGCGTTCTAAAATTTATGTCAATCGTTTTCTAATGAAAAATTACATAAGAAATGTCTATTTGCGTAACTTTATTAGTGGTTTTGATTTTTTGACGATTTTTTCAAAATTTCATTCGAAAATTTAGGGGGCTTCTTAACATTCGATTGCATATAAAAGCAATAGGCTTCCAGTGTTAATGGATTGTGATTTTTGTACCAAATTTGGTTCGAATCGGTCCATTCGTTCGTCAGTTATCGTCTCCACAGACTCACTGACACACACACATTCATTCACACACACACACACACACATACACACACACAGACATCACTTCAAAAATGTTTGATTCGTGATCAGGGATGCTTGAAACGTGCTCTCCCGTCGAAAACTCGAATTCGAATTTTCGACCCCGTCACAATACTTTCCTTATACATTATGTATATAAGGAAAGTAAAAAGTAAAGTCATTGCTTAACGTAGGGAAAATCATATGCTGCCTCCACCAGGTATTTTATTACAATAATGAAATAAAAAATTACTCCAGTGAAATCCGCAACATTGTGGCGTCTCAGCAGGACTAGTAGAAAGACATACCAGAAACAATTATTGCACCCCCTCCCCCCAAAAAAAATTAAATGCAGTAACTCATAGCCTCAGACTCGTTCTCGGCTCTGAGTAAAGTAAATAATAACCTCAGACTCGTTCTTGGCTCTCAAAATAGAGGGTGAGCTGAAATGTGTCACGTGGCTTCATCTTGCAAAGAATTTTCGTCTAACAAATTTTCACGTTGTTATGTCATTTACACGTGACTATGCCGATCCGGTGGTCGAGCACTCAGGGACGTGCGTTTCCAACTGATCGCTGGATTGCCGGGTTGCGGGTTCGAATCCCGCCAGTGGGCATGGATGTTGTCATGTCGAGGCCAAGTCAGACTTCCGCCTTTCGGGGAGCCTCTATAAAAGTGATGCTGCAATTCTCCTCCCCTTCGCCATGGGATTCCCTGGGGGGTCTTGTGGACGTAGTGCGTAGTCTCTCCTTCACCACGGGGGAATTAGTAACGAACGGACACGTGACTATATTGCAAATACGCTCACTGCCTTCAGTTTAAATGTACTCCCGGTATATATGCTTTTGATTCGTATAGTACATACATAGGTAGGAGCGTATATCATATAAAATATAAAATACATAAATAAATAAATAAAAAGTAAAATATAAGTTTTGAGAAAAAAACAAGGTTTTTAATGTCTTCCTTTACAAAGCAGTGGCGTGCGGAAAAGTAGAATTATTTTTATCATACACGAAATTGAACTAAATGGATGTTATAGGCAGATTCAATTAAAAAAAATATTATGTATATATATATATATATATATATATATATATATATTATTATATAAAATTGATAATTTGCAAAAAACTTTAATCACCTAATCTGTACTTTCTTCTAACAACTTAGCACAATATCAATTTTGGATAAAGTTACGATTTATATACTATTGTTTTAAATTGAATCTGACCCACACCTTTAATATGTTTCAATTTCGTGTGGGCCACTACTGTGTATGGGTACAATTTTAAAGAATTCTTTATTTTTCGAACAATTTTTCCATTTTCGGGTAAAATATTTCCATTTTCATCTCAGGATACAGCGGCGCAATGCTTGGTAACCACAGTATTAAATAATTTACCATATTTCCAGGTAAATTACAGTAGCGTAGCTTCATATTTTTGACTGGGGAAGCTGAGCGATGGCGTTTTAGCATGGAAACGGTTATTGTACTATAAGTGAAATTTATATTGGATTTCGCAATTTCAATAATTTTTATTTCCTTGGGGAGTAAAATAAAATAATTTAACACAATAATGCTAAGAGTGAATGAAATGCTCGAAATTTCAAAATATGTTATCTATGTAAGATGAATCAGTAAAAAATATAATATTTCAAATATTTCCTTATTTCTAAATTAGTTGAACTTTTACAACCATTCTATTGATTTCCGGCCGTCCAAACTGTTTCCTTGCACCTTTCTGGTAGGTCGGACGGTCTGGTTCTCAACAACAACAACAATTATTTTATTGAATATGAAGTTATGGTCGCTCCCACTCGTAATAAAAGTCAGCGATTTTCTAAGTAATACATATAAATTTGCAAAGTTATTTAAAAATAATATTAAATAAAAGTATGATTAAATATTTCTTTAAATTAGATTTTAAACAGCGGAGGCTCAGCTTTTGAGCCTCAATGGACTCCACGCCATTGGTAAATTATCATTTAATTAAAAAAATGTGGCTAAATTACAATACAATATCAAATATTTATTTTACGGGAAAAAATATCAAAGTTTATATTTTGGGAAAGTTTTAATAACTACAGAATTGAATTAAAAGTACATTACAGAATCCAATTTTATTCCAGAATCCCATAATATTTCTTCGAAAACATCAATATATACATAAAACGCTTAAGGATTTGAAACGCATATGCATTTTATGTGAAAGCGAAAAGTATGTTTTCTTCAGAAAGCGAAAACATTCTTTTTTCAAGAACCTTCTATAGCTTTCAATTCATCCTTGAGTATTATTTTATGAACATGATATTCTTTATTTGGATATTTGTATGATCTAAAAGCATGCATTTATACTTTCCCATTCTATCTCACAGAAAAAGTTTTGTTTGACTGGATTTGTTTTTATTTTGACGAAAAAACACGTTCCAATACCACAGAACGCAATCCGAATACGTGTATGTATGTGTGTGTGTGTGTGCATAAAAACTGTAAAACGGATGCTCGTATCACTAAGAAAATTTATATAGGGGTGGGATAGGCCGGTGCTTAGCGCGAGGGGATTTCACTCGAACGGCCCGATTCGATTCTCGGCTCTGCCCAAATTGTCCCCTTATTCACTCGGACACGTTAAATATGTATGTCGGTAAGTCCTTTCGAGAGGTTGCCCTCACTGCAAAGATCGTCAGATGTGTGACAGTGACGTTTTAGTCACGTGACAACTGGGTCACAATGTGACATCATATTTGTGACTTCTATGCTACGTAACGTATTAGTAACTTTGTAACTTCATTGTGACTATATTCTGTGACGCATTCACAATTTAATTAACACGTAACAATGTGACGACATTACAACGGCAATTACAGTGTGACGTCACAAACAAGTTAATATGCGACGTCACAAACGACCATGAAAATGACCAAAATGACTTCGCTGTGACTTCAATGTGACATTGCTGAGACGTACTGCGCCGTTCTGTGACGTCCCAAAGTTACAGTGTGACGTAAATCTTACGTCACTGTGAAAAAAATATTTTTAGGGTGGTGGTAGGGGAAGGAGAAAACGGTCCCTGTGAATGCCGCACGTTAGGTTCAGGTCTAAACTAGGTGGCACTCCCCGGCCGCTCAAACAGGTACCTTACACTTTCGGGCAGAGCGGACGGTCGGGTTGCAGACAAAGAAGAAATTTTATGTGTAAATAAATTGTGGCACAGAAAACTTATATACAAAGCATATATTTAACTAACTTCTCTAAAATATGGCCATAATATCATACATCGTGGAACATTATTACACATTGCGTTGTGACATGAAATACCGCATTGAACTACCTTATTTATCTTCAGTGCGAGTTCTGTAAAAGATTATTTATTAACATAATACTAATACTACTCAATTAATTGCACCATTGTTAACTTTAATATAAAATCATTTATCTTCAGTGCGAGTTCTGTAAAAAAATATTTATAAATATAATACCACTCAATTAATTGCAACCTTCTTAACTTTAAAATAAAATCATTTATTAAAAACAGTCTCTTAATTATTAAATTCATTACAACGATTAGTATATATTAGTTGCGCAGGAGAGTTGCAAATGTGAGACCAGTTGCTATTACAAACATAATCGAAGACTTGCTACAATATTTAATAAGCACATACCTGGCCATAACGCTTGCATCTTTGTACATTGTACTAATACCAACTCGAAGTATGGTACTGCTACCCGTACTGGTTGTGCGCATTTTGTTGAAGTCTCCTTCGACTCTGACTGTCGTAGAATTGCATATTAGGACAGTTTTTGTGGACTAACTTCGGACTACTCTGTTTCACGCACTCTAATGGAATCATCACGGCAGTCTCTCTGTTCGTTATCGTCTTATTGTCTGGAATTCTCTCTTATCTCTTGCCGTTCTCTCCGGAATCTCTGCGTAATCTCTGACTTCCTAACTGACTAACTTCAAAACTACTTTTATAACGACTTTCAAAACTACTCACTTTTATAACTACTGACTTTCCCGTAGCAGTTGTGTAATATCATCTCTTGGTTTTCACCTCTTTTTGCCTGAGGTCTGACACGCATCTTTGGCTCGACCGTCCAAACAGCAGGTCATGTCTTCGGACGAGTCGGACGGTCTGGGTCTTCAACACCTCTTTGGCTCTGATTACCCGATCTTAGGTACTGTGCCAAGACATTTAGCATATAGGTTACATTTTTTACCTCTCTTGCGGCCTCTCGTGACTTCACCTTGGCCTCCACGGTTTATTGCCTGCTTTGACCTGTCGGGTCAAAGTGCCATAAAACTGGCGTCCCAAAAGTCTGATGCTTTGTTTGCTATTTCAGAAAACCATAAATAAAGAACATAAAACTGTCTCACTTAAATTGCGTGTGAACTCAATTCCTGATCTCACATAAATTATGTAAAAAATAGATAAATAGATTGCGATTGGAATGATTAGAATAAAATTACTCTAAAATCAAGATTTTCAAAGTGTTAGTTTGCTTAGAAACGTGATAGTCCATGTAACGATGACAATCTATCTATATATACTAATTTCCAAGTGTCCGTCTGTCTGTATGTCTGTCAGTCTGTCTGTCACGTTTTTCAGGCACTTCCCAAATAGATAGAGACTTACAATTTGGTACACGGCTCGATCGTTCGATAAAAACCTCTGGGAAAATCGGATTTTTCGAAAATGATCTCTAAAGGGGATGCTCTACACCAAAATGTTCGAAAAGTTAAATGATAGAAAAACATACTTTGCGATGATATAGAGATTTCCAATTTAGTGTATGGATAAACTGTTTGAAAGGAAGAAAGTGTGCTATTTCAGATTTTCAATATTTGTTACTCCAGGGGATGCCGCGAACTGAAATGTTCGATTTGCCGAACAAATGAAAAACGCTTGTTTTAAAATTTGATAAAGGCTTGAAATTTGGTATATGGGTTAATCATTTAATGAAAACACCCAAGACAAAAGATTTTTAAAAAAATTTTCGCTTAAGGGGGTGCTCAGAGGAAAACGTTCGAAAGGTGAAATGACCAGAAACCATGCTTCGAGATGCGATAGAGACTTCAAATTTGGTGTACGGGTAGATAGTTCAAAAGGAAAAGCATGTGAAAGTTCAGTTTTCCGATATTTTCTACTTTAGGGGGCGCTGCAAACCAAAATGGTCGATTTTCCGAATAAATGAGAAACGCCTTCTTTGAAAATGTAATAGAGGCTTGACATTTGCTATGTGGGTAAATCATCTGATAAAAACAAAATAATAGAGTTTTTCAAAATTGTTTATTTTAGGGGGTGGCTACTCCACACAAAAACGTTCGAAACGTGAAATGATAATAAAAATATACTTCGCAATGGAATAGAAACTTCAAATTTGGTATATTGGTAGATGGTTCAAAAGAAAGAGTGTAATAGAAAATTTCTGATATTTGTAATTTTGAGGGGATACGCACACCAAAACTTTCGAAAAGTGAAATGATAGAAAAACTTGCTTTGTGATGAAATAGAGACTTCCAATTTGTTGTATACCGATATCGTTTGAATAGAAGAAAGTGGGCAATTTTTGATTTTCAATATTTGCTACTCTAGGGTATGCCGCGCATAAGCAATGTTCGATTAACGAACGAATGAGAAACGTCTGCTTTAAAATTTGATAGAGGCTTGTAATTTGGTATATAGGCTAAACATTTGATAAAAAACTCAAGACGAATAGATTTTTTTACAAATGTTCATTCAAGAGTGTGCTCTACATGAAAACGTTCCAAAGATGAAATGATAAAATTGCATGCTTCAGTAGACTTCAAATTTGATGTGCGGGTTCGAAAGGAAGAAAGTGAGCAATTTCAGTTTTCTAATATTTTCTGCTTTAGGAGGTCCGCCCACCAAAATTTTCGGTTTTATGAAAAAATGGGACACGTGAATTGTTCAAAAATTGATGCTATTCAGGGGTTGCTTATTGTGAGAACGCTGGTTTTCAACGGGTATTCAGCTAGTATTAGATTCAATGCAGAAAACCGATAATTAGATATTCGTTCTGTATATGAAAGGTAACAGTATTTATTAACACAAATGCATGCTGACTGATTGACCTGTGAACAAATCAAACACTTCTTAAAGAATCAAGAAACTTTTATCTAACAATTTGCAAACAGATCCTAAGAATCTGAATACTCTTAAGCTCTAACTCTGTAATACAAATGAAAGTAATATATGGTTGCAACTGTATGAGAGAGTCCAGTGGAGCCTTCAACGCCGAGTATTATTTTTCTAATTTTATATAATATAAGAAGATGTCTGTTTGTGAGGGCCGTCAGTAGCGTGAAATCCAAGCCTCGTACGATCATAAAATTTAGTACTCAGGTACTACTTAACATTCACAGCTGCAACTTAGCGTTATTTTTACTTTCCTTATATACATAATGTATAAGGAAAGTATTGTGACGGGGTCGAAAATTCGAATTCGAGTTTTCTAAGGGAGAGCGCGTTTCAAGCATCCCTGATCACGAATCAAACATTTTTGAAGTGATGTCTGTGTGTGTGTGTGTGTGTGTGTCAATGAGTCTGTGGATACGATAACTGACGAACGAATGGACTGATTCGAACAAAATTTGGTACAAAAATCACAATCCATAATCACTGGAAGTCTATTGTTTTTATACGCAATCGAATGTTCAGAACCTTCCTAAATTTTCGAATGAAATTTTAAATAAATCCTCAAAAAATCAAAACCGCTAGTAAAGTTACGCGAATAGACATATGTAATTTGTCATTAGAAAGCGATTAACATAAATTTTAGAACGCTAACAAGAACCGTTCTCGAGATATTTCACATTTTTCAAAGAAAATTATCAAAAAGTAATATAAAATTAAAAAAAAATATTTCCTATTAAGACACATGTTCACTTTTCATATGTAATATCATGCGATACATTGGGTGGCATCATTCTCGTGGATCTAGCTCGTTCCATTCATGAAAAAATATACTTTAAGTAACACTTTCGTATTTGAACGCCAATATTCATTTAGCTGCTGTAAGAATAACTTATTTCTTCGTCCATAACGTTTGCCGAGATTTTGGCGACGAATTTGGCGGAATGTCGCCAACTTGGCGACTTTTTGAAATGTTGCCAAATTAACGAAAATCTCGCTAAATGGATAAAAATGACGCCAAATCAATGAAAATGACGACTAATTGTCGAAAATTCAATATCTTGGAAAGAATATTTGTATCTTCTATAACTAAAACCTATTTTTTTTTATTGTAAAAGTAGTAAATTCATTATATTATATAAGGAAAGTCATGTGTTGCCCACATCATATTTTTTTAATTTCGATTTAGTTTTTGAGTTACTTTTCGTAGTTTTAGATTTAGATTTAGTTTTTATTTATTTTATTTTACAAAAGTCGATTCCTTAGCGACATAAAATACTATCATAAAGTCTTTATCTTGACACCATCAAAAAGATCAAAAAATGATCCTTCAAACAAATTTTGAACGTAGTCCATGCAATTAATAGACACATTTTAAGAAATTTTTTAAAGTACATACACTTTTCATGCATTTTAAACTTTTCCGATTTTTATATTACATCGTATTAAAATTGACGTGCCATCCAATTTACAGGCTTTCCAGCATCCGCTTAAGATATCATAGAATACTCTAGAAAAAAATTTCATAAACCCATCCGTTGATTAATTATAATTTTTTTAACCCAACCATGTCGTAGATTTTTTTAATTAGCTGAACGCATTTCTGCCCCTATTGTGGAAGCTGTTCTATCAACTAAAGTCATTGCCCACGTGTAGGGGAATTGCGCTTTTTTCCGGCTGTTCTACCACTGAATCTATTCCCCACGGATCTGGTGCCCCATTGCGTTTTCATGAGCGGAATGTTTAATATAGTAAGTTCAACTGTGATACTCATATTATTTTGCTTTTGCGGAGATCGTCTGCGATTTGATTCGTACAATTTGCAACTTTAAAACATCTTAACTTTTTCGTAACTTTCAACTTTAAATTTTCAACTTTAAATTTTTCGTACAATTTGCGACTTTATTTGCGACCATTTTAAATTGTGTTGAAATGTATTATTTAAGCAGCGGGTGCTTATTTAATTATATGTTGTGAACACATATTTAAAACCCGTACGACGGTAAGTAATTCGTTCTAGTTTGAAATATTTTGCATATGCATTCCGTTTTATGATTTTTATGAACTGATAGTCGAATGTTCAATCTTTTCTTTGGAAACAAAATACTTTCGCACTTTCATTGTTTCCTTATATTCAAAACTAAGCAGAAACACATCGCAGATATCATTACTACATTCCAACATAAATTTCTACACATTCTCGGAAAAAAATAGATATTTATTTAAAGTGTAAAAGAATTTGAAACACGTGTGTGCTTTATGAGGCAACGAATGCCCCTTTTCTTCAAAATGCGAAACACATTTTAAGAATTGCGCTGTTTTAACTTCGAACTGGAATATTATTTTATGAACATGTTTGTCTTAGTTACTTCCTCATTGTAGTATTGAGGAAGTATTGTTTTTATACGAAAAATTTCTATTGCGGGATTTTGATGCTAATATATGTTTTAAAACCTCTTGAACACATTTTTGCAATTTTTGAAGTGATGTCCGTCTGTCTGTCTGATGTCTGTGGTTCGATTTCTTGTGTATAGGGTAGCAGACATAAATATCAATACATTTTTCACGGAACTTTATATCCGGCTTTGCTATAAAAAAATCTAGAACAAGATATATAGTTTTTTTAAATCGAGCGAAAACTTCGAAATTTATTCGAAATTTTATATTTTGCCCAAATGAAAAGAAGTAAAATCAAGGAGGCAGGGAAACGGGTGGTAGGATAGTAGAATGACCGGTAAAAACAACAGAGAAAGAAAAAGTAGCGGAAGAAAGGAAATGTAAGGAAAACGTATTGAAGGAAAATAACTAAGGGAGTAAGGGAATTGATAACTGAGAGTAAGAAAACTAACTGATTGACCCAATATAAACAACTGATTAATGAGTAAACCTATAAAAACAGTAACGGAAGAACATAAGACATTTAAATTATAAGGTTTTTATGTTAGAATTGTTTATAATCAATGAAATATAAGCTTTGTTATCTGAATATTCACATAATAAGAAATTTTTAAGGTTTTGTAATATACTCGGTACGGCTCAGTTTTAATGTATAGAAGTTAAAAATGTCGTGCCGAAAGATAATTGGATACAGCGTCATTAGACTAGCAAAATACGTGTTTGAATCTTTTTTGGAATTTGAGTCTTTTACAAGATCATGTAAACAACTGAGCTCTGCAGGTTGTTTGTGTTGCAGGTGGTTTCCGTGTTGTTGTTGTTGAAACCCAGACCGTCCGACCTACCAGAAAGGTGTAAGGTAACTGTTTGGACGGTCGGGAAGTGCCACCCAATTTAGACCGGAACCCAGTGGGGGAGGCATCCACAGGGACCGTACCCTCCTTCCCCTACCACCAACCTCTCGGAAGGACTTTCGGACCCACATGTTTAACGTGATCGTACTCCGCATGAACACGGCGGCAGTTTTGGCAGTGGCTGGAATCGAACCCGGGCCTACCGAGTGCAACTCCAGCGCGCTAACCAATGGTCTACCGCGCCCCAGGTGGTTTCCGTGTAAAATTGTTTACGTTGTGAATCTTACAGATTGTTTGTGTTGCAAATTTTTTGCGTTGTGAATCCTGCAGGTTGTTTGAGTTGTGAATCCTGCAGATTGTTTGTGTTGCAGGTTGTCTGCGTTATGAATCCTGCAGGTTGTCTGCGTTATGAATCCTGCAGGTTGATTGCTTTGTGAACCCTGCAAGTTATATCCAGGGATCATTGAGTATAACTTGCAGGGAGAGATCAAGTTTTAAAACTTGATCTATAGAGATCAAGTTTTAATTTTTCCAAAGATCGTGCAATTTATATCAGTGATTTTCCAATCATTAGTATTCTAATTAACGTGTCTTAGAAATATGAGTTTAATGGGGGAAAGGTAGGTTTTGCAGTACCTAGAGAACGGCTTTTAATAACTCCCCAGCAATTAGTGTCAATATATTTTCTATATAAATTATTCATAAAATGTCTATCTACGTGATTATATTGTAATGTTTGATGTGAATATATATATAATTTTTTATACTGTAACTGAGTATTTTTCAAAGACCCAGCGATTTTAAAATCATGAATATTTTAATTATTCAATGTTTTTAAAAATATCGAGTTTAATGAGTGAATATAAGTTCCGTAATACCCCAAGAACGACTCTTAATAATTCTTAATAGAATTTGAATACTCGATAACTCGAATTTTGAATATTTGGGTTATCTATGTATACCTGTCAAGATTTTAAAGATCGCTTTAATGTTATACCTACACAAGTACCAGTGTATGTTTAAATCACCCAGAATAATCCAAAATGAAGCAGAATTGTAATGTAATTAGTAGATAACATGATATGTATAATTGTTCAAGTGGCTAGCTTGATCAGCAATGCCTTCTAACTTTATTATTAGTTGTGTATACGTCTATCAGTCTTGGTATAAAACCCATTTAAACTTTCAGAAAATGATCTGTGTGATAGAGAGGGGCACATCTATGATGTTGTCTCTTCAATGAAATGACAATATTTGACCAATATTTGACATCCAATATTTATGTCAATACTGGTATTCCGATGAAACGACAATATTGGGCAAATATTATGTGAACTAAATATTGGCACTCAATATATATCCAATATTCGTATTTCGATGAAACAACAATATTGGGAAAATATTATCCAACAATATTTAGTCACTATTGTTATTCTAATTTAAAGCCCATATTGGACAAATATTAGTTGCCGATATTACGTTGCGCTGTATAATTGAGTATTTTTAATTATCAATACATTAACTGCCAATTTTATAAAATACATTTTTATTGACAATGCTAAATAAAACAATGGCTGAATATAATTAACATATTTCTTCAAAATAACTAAATATAATTTTAAAAGACTCTTTTATAGGCACAAGAGCGGAATTTTTAAAGCAGTGTTCTACAAAGGCAATTAAATAAGCTTTATTATAAGAATTACACACATATGAGAGTATCATTTCATTGTTGTATTTCAAAAAATTCAACATCTATAAAATTCGAGACATATACATAATTTATTTATCGACAGTGACCTTATATAAGACATTACTTGTAACTAATCGTGATAAGAATAATTTAACAATGATAAAGGAAAAGTATTACATCAAAATCTTGTTTCTTGTTTTTTATATACTTGTAACGAGAAATCAGTACTTGCAGTCAGACATTCTTAAAGTAAGTGTGGAGTAACTTTTTCGTAATTGATTTTGTACAGTTTCTGCTTTATCAGCTCTTCTAACTGTAGACGAGATTTAGGACACATACATTCAATTAAATTACCGACAAACGTGACTCGGTGGAAATTATTGATGGAATCATTTTAAGGCTTACAGATAGTGCAATAATCTATACAGCCTGTGGTGATACAAAAGTTATATTTTATACTGTTTGAAATAGTTTTACGAACAAATAATATTGCAAAAGCTATGTCTGTAAATTTATTTATGCGTAAAAGAAAGGAACTGATAAATTCAAGTCACAAGAAGGATTCTAAGTGGATACACGAATGATGAAACTACTGTTGTTGTCACATGGAGCATTTACTTCCAAAAATTTCTCAGCAACACCATATATTTCAGAGGGAATAAATCTTGACACCGAATTGCCGCAATTTTTTCGAACTCGATAATAAAAATTGCTCAATTTCTGAACGCGAACCAATCAGAGGACGATAAGTTTGGACGTCACTCATCTCCGCCTTTCTTCTCCTCATTTGCATTAAAAATGGCGATGGTGACTGCAAGCACATCGCAATTAGCTCAAATACGTTGAAATCTGGATATGGAAAAAATGATAATGGAACATCTAACAAATTACAGACACATGTGGGATATAAAAGATCCAAATTATACGAAAAACGAAACACCAAAGAATGCTTCCTGGAATGAAATTGGCACCATTAGAAAAGATGGGCCTAAAATATGATTGACGGGCGGAATTGACGAAGTTCAACAACCAAACTTGCTCTATATAATAATACCTGAAGACTCCTAAATGTACAGGCTGGAGCAACCGCCGTTTCGAATCAAAACAGTCCAGTCAATTATCGTCTGTTTGTGCTATTTCAATGGCTCGCATGATAGATTGCTGGTATTTAATACGCAATATAGCTAGAAAATATGTGCTTCTGCTTTCAAGTAGTCTAAAATGACTTGATTTTCTCGAGATCCCGCAAAATAGACAAGAAATCAGCCATCTTTCAGCCATGTACAGCTGTAACTTCTACTGGTAGCAAGATGACCTTTGTGCGCCAGCCTGTACTAGTTAGGAGCCTTAGGTGAAACAAAGACCCAGACTTTTCGGAGTTGAAATGGACATTAAAAAATATGCAAATTTATGGCACAGACTGAAAAGGAGTTACCACCAGATATTTCAAAAATGGATGTGGCTCAGATTTCACATGACGGAAGGACAAGCAATTAGGAGAATATAAAGGCGGCGCATAGTAAGCCCTGTAGCCAATCCAAAAATCTGATGTGGGCAGCAAATGACTTTCGCTACAGACCTAAATTCATTTTTTCTTTATTTCTTAAATAATTTATTAAATTGAGATTAGTTGCACAAAATAACACGCAAACTTATTTGAAACTATACTGAATTTGCACTTTTAATTTAATTTTCGTTTTCATTCGGTAACTGCACGTATACTAAAGGAAGAAATGCAAAGAAACTATCTCGAGCACGACTAATCCAAGAGTAATGGGATTGGTTATATTATTTTTATCGTTAAAAATTACGTGTAATACAAGCATTTAATTGATACGTTTGATCATACGTAGTTAGAGTGGAAACACGCGATTTTTGCGGAACACTTCGCAAAAACAGGGCCGGTTCTTTCATCCCGAATCCAACAAAACTCCAATCAGTAACCAGGATCACCCTGTCAGGGTCACCCCCAAGGGTCAACAGTCTGGACAATGGGACAAATACAACAGGTCTGTGGGCTTATAGTCCTCTTCCCAAACCTCTGGCTACAGATATTCGGGAAATCCGCCGTCCTGTGGTAGCAAGAAACTGATTTGCACCTGCTGAACTGTAGTGCTCCAGTACCTTTTTGCCGATTGGACAATGTATCTGTCTCCTGCAGGTGTCGTACTTTTCACACGACCTCCCCCGTGACGCTAGCTACACATTCCAGTTGTTTTAAATGCTTGCCACAGCCGTGAAACAATGCTGTGGGTGATGTCAAACTCCCTGGCAACATCTGCTATTTTTCGTCCTTCTTTGATCTTTTTAATATAACGGCCACGCGTAAAATCATCTAAGTGATATTGGGAAGGTATACCAAAAATTTCAAGTTCGTCAATAAAATCTTTCCCGTAAAACGTTCACTTGGAACAACAACTATCCACACCAGTCAAACCCTTTAAATCTCTTATTAGCGCTATCACGTAACGAACAGATATACACACACACACACATATATATATATATATATATATATATATATTTATATATATATACATACATATATATATTATATATATATATACATATATATATATATATATATATATATATATATATATATATATATATATATACATATATATATATATATATATTTATATATATATATACATACATATATATATATATATTATATACATATATATATATACATATATATATACATATATATATATACACACACACACACATATATATATATACACACACACACACACATATATATATACATATATATATATACACACACACATATACATATATATATATATATATATATATATATACATAATCTTCAGACAGCACTGTACAATAAATGTTGACATTTGTGTCAACTAATTTATTACCTCTTTAAATTCATATAATCACGCCAATGCCTATACAAAAAGAAGCAAATTAAAAGCAAGAACCTCATTAATTAAAACATTCTGTACATTTCAAATATATTTTCAATAATAAATCCTGAGGAAAAATCATTTCATTTAATTAAACTTCTGTTTTTTCGTCATTTGCATTCATTAATCAGTTTCCCTTTCATTGTAACATTCTCAGATTCTTAAGTGTCGCATTTTCTTCCCCATCTGACATATCTATTGAGAAAGAGTCTTTTTATTAAAAAAAGTGCTTGGAAGATTAAAAAACAAATATCTGACAATTTGACAAGTTATAAAATTAATTATTTTTCTTCTGATTAAAAACAGTGTAAAGCCTTTTTGTAGTGAGTTTTTGCTTTTTCTTTTTTTACTTTCCTTTTTTTTACTTTCCTTATTACTACATCATAATGTATAGGGAAAGTAATCGAGTCTTAAATCGATGATTTCGACGGTTGTTCCACACGTTTTCGGACCTCTAGAACACAAAAAGCTAATTTTATCATGACATATGTGTGTGTGTGACTGTCTGTGTATGTGACTGTCCGTGTCTGTATGTGCTTCTCTATCTCTCTGAGTGTATTTGTGTGTGTGTGTGTGTATGTCTGTGCAATACGTGTATCCACTCTAACTCAAAACTAATGGAATGAATTTCATAAAATTTTATATGTCAGCCACTTGTTGGATACCTTCGTGTTGATTAGATTTGGGTACAGTTCGGAATAAAATAACCTGCATTTTTTTCGAAATTGCCAGCAAAATCGCATAGCTATATCGCAACTATTCTAGCTATAAAATCTGACGATCAAATATAAATAAATTGACGATCAAATATAAATAAATTAACGATCATATATAACAAAATTTGGTAGTTGAGTTACTTGTTGATTACGCTGGTGCTGATTAGATGTTGGTACGATTCGGAAAAAAGAACCAGCCCTTTTTATGCGAAATGGCCCGCAAATATCTTGAAAATCCAAAATAAAAGACAACATATGCTCAAATGTACTAATTAAATGCTTATTTTATAAGTAAATTTGAAGATAAAAAGAATAAGAGGGCATCCCCATTACATAAGAACTAGCTGTTCTAGGGACATTCTAGTTTTTTCATATTTTCTCTACGCCACCTTTGAAAATAACCCGAGTTACCAAATGAAAACGAAAATGGAATTAAAAGTGCAAATCCAGTGTAATTTCAAATAATGATGCCTGTTATTTTATGCAATTCTCTAATGATTTTGTGAGACCAGATTTTAAGCGGATAGATTTATATGGCAATTTATGATGTCTAGCAGACTCCACAATAGCATCAGACTGAAAGACGCTAATATGTTGCAGCCCATAACCCGAGAGGTCTGCAAAAGCTATGGGACTTCAAGATAGGTTGGGTCGAATGTGAGCAGTAACTCGAGGGAAAAGGAAAAACCATAAGATTTGTTCAAAGCTAAACTAATATGGAAGATGTCTTGTCACATTGCCCTGAGGTCAACCAATGATAGCCGAAG